>PVJD01000613.1:48435-337170 GCA_004026545.1 Mormoops blainvillei | reverse complement strand
CGTAATACCACTACACACCCAATGAAAATGACTAAAATGAAACAAAGACAGAAAACAGCCAATGTTGGTGAGGAGTAGCAGCAAGTGGCCTCTCGTCCACGGCAGGTGGGAGTGTAAATGGTTCACTTTGGAAAACTGTTTTCCACACCTACTACAGCTGAACGCACACCTGCTCTATGACCCAGCAATTCTACTCCTAGGTACAGGCCCAACAGAAATGTGTGCATAAACTCACAATATGTACACACTATTCTACAATAAAAATAAATACAACTATGTACAAAAGCATAGATGGAACTCACAAACAGAATGTTGAACAAATAAAACCAGTCATAAAAAAATACATCCTGTATAATTCTGTATTTACCAAGTTTAAAGGCAAAATTAATGAAGCTATTATGCCTTTAGCAATCAGGTTAGACATCTCCCTTGGAAGACAGAGTAGAAGGGGACACAGCAGGGATCCTGTTAATGTTCTGTTTCTTCACCTGTGTGTTTAGCTTGTGAAAATCCATCAAGCAGTACACTCATGATTTGTGTAATGTTCTGTATGTATATAATACTTAAATGCCAAGACTGTGAAGAGGGTCCAGAGATATATTCAAAAACGAATAACGGTCACACACACACACACAGAGTACAACAACAACGGACAAAAAGAAAGCAGTCACTGGAGACAGAGAAACAGGGAGGGTCCCCAACTCCGAGATGTGGGGCCCATGGGATAATTCCACACAGCCTCCTGTGGAAGAACCCAAGTCTTTCTCAAATAGAAGGAAGGAATCCTTAGAGCTCACCTAGGCCAGCCCAACCCAATTACCGTACTTTGCCACATATAATGCTTACCCACGTTTCTGGTCCAAACTTTCAGGAAAAAAAAATCTTTCGTTTTAATTTTTTAATTCAATTATTCATTTATTTATATTTAGAAACAAAACTGATCATATTCAAGGATATTATTTTACATATGGATATCGTTATTGCTTTCTACAGTCACATAAGCATAAATAAAAGAATTAAAAACATTTATGTAAGTACAGAATTAGTACTACCCATGTATAATGTGCATCCTTATTTTCCCCTCAAAAATTTGGGCAAAAAAGTGCACACTACACATGGCAAAATACGGTATGACTGAAAAAACCAGAGACACACAGAGAGAGGGTCAAACTTGGTCAAAGTCACACAGCTAGCTAGGGTAAATCCAAGTATAAAAGCCACATCATCTCAGTTAATATGACTTAAATAATTATTATAAAATCAAGTTATTTCAAAAGAACAAATTATGTAACCACGCGGAATGGGTACAAACTGAAGAAAAAAACAGAGCTTTTGCCCACTTCACTCCCATGAGACAGGCAGTGGGAAGGCAATGTGACGCACAGAGCACTCACGGGGGGAAGGGGCGCCTCTGTGGGAGGAGAGGGGAGGCAATCTTGGAGAAATCTGGGAACACCGCACACTGCAGGTGAAACACAACAAACCATCATGATATCCCTGCATTCCCTTTCTTCAAATCCAGCCCTCAATCATACCTTGCATGTCTGGACCTCTTTTCTGTACCAAAGAGCACATTTTAGATCTCTGTTTTATAAAAAAACCATCACTGTAGTAAAAGGCAATAGAACAGTTACAGAAGATCAAGTCTCACATGAAGTAATTATTACCTATAAAGATAGACAAGCACACACAGCTGGTTAGATATACTTGAAAAATAAAATCTGAAAGGAGTCCAGAGAAATCATTAATATAAAAACAAATGTTAATAACACATTAGGAAAAAAGAAATGATATCCAAGGAAATAACTATGATTCTGTTTAAGAAAAAGACTAGAAGCAAAAGAGAGGGCTATACCCAACCCTGGTGGGAATTTAAAAATCAGAATCATTATTAAAGAAAGCTTTACCAAACACAAAAGGAAACATAAGCCATTATTTCAGAGAAGGCAAATCTTGTCCTGACATTTATGGAGATAACAGAGCAGATGGTGCTTAAACAGTGGCCATCATCTATTTTGGTTTTTAAAACACTGAAGAACACCAGATTCACTGCAAATATACACTTTTTTAAAAAAAGATTTTATTTATTTATTTTTAGAGAGAGGAAAATGAGTGAGAAAGAGAGGGGGAGAAACATCGGTGTGTGGTTGCTTCTCACGCACCCCCTAGTGGAGTCCTATCCCACAACCCAGGCATGTGTCTTGACTAGAAATCGAACCAGTGACCCTTTGGTTCACAGGTCAGCACTCAATCCACTGAGCCACACCAGCCAAGGCCTGTCACTTTTTAAGGGCACTTTTTTTCATCAACCTTTATAAGATGAAAAGCAAAACAGACAAAGGTCAGAAAAAGACAAAATAAAAGCCAACCTATTTGAATATGAAAAAAAGTGAGGTCAGTTTCAAACAACTGACTAGACAAGATTGCAGGGTCATGAGCCCAGACCTTGAGACAGAGTTCAAATTCTGACCTCACCTCTTCCTTCCTTAACTGTGTACCCTTCTGGCCTCAGTTTCCTTGTCTGTAGAGTGGAAAAAAATAACATATATATGTATCTCCATCCCCCAAGGCTGCTGAACGGATCAAATTAATACACGTTTAACACTCAAATCTGTGAACTGCACCTGGCTACTGACATGGCTAAACATGACTAAAGCAACAAAAACTGAGGTTTTAACTTTATTGGTTTAAATTTTTTAAACTACCTCAAGTTACTGGAAAACTTCTAAATATATTGGAATAAACAAAGCTAATGAGAGAATCTACTTTTCAACTGTTAATTTTATAAAATCAAAATAAAGATCAAGTGTACCTGATGCAAATTGAGCAACTGAGTTGAGATGCATGGTAAATGTAAAATTCATGCCATTTCAAAGACTTTTTAAGAAAAAAATTTAAAAGATTATAAAATATCTCATTAACAATTTGGTATTGATTATATATCAAAATCATAATTTTTTACATAATGGTTTAAGTAAAATGTACTGTTAAAATTAATTCAGTTATTTCTTTTTACTTTTTTAATGTGGCTACCAGGAAATTTTAAATCCCATATTTGGCTTGCATTACATTTCTATTAAACAGTGCTGACTTAGAACAATGCCCGGCACATAATAAGTGTGCAATTAAAATTATCCATTACTATCCCTATTAATATAATTATTATTGATTGTGGGATACAAAGCAGTTGGTGGGGAGGGGGGATCCAAAAGCAATTAAATCTGCCTCTGGGCCTCAGAGTTTAGCAAAGGAAAACCAAACGAACCGTAACCGCGTTATAGAACACAAATATTAAGTGTCTAGCTGTGTGGGGGAAAAAAAATGGAGCACTTACAGGAAAAATGTCCACAAAGAATGTATTAAATTTATTGAAAACCTTTGATATTGCCATTCTAAAAACCTACAGAGATAAGAACTTATTTGTGTTAATCACCCAATTAGACTAGATCCAGATGAAAACAGAAAAGAAATATTACATGCGAGACCACATAGACTAAAGGTAAACATGTGCTGTTTGTGGATGGGCAGTTTTGCTGTTGCTGGGTCCAGACCTGATCCACTGGGGGAGGGGATCTCCCCTTGCCCCCTTGGCCCAGCTCACACTGACAGACCACTGGGTGGGGAGAAGCGGGTGTTTGACTAGGGATGCTATGGTCCTAAAGACTGGGCAGACACATGCAGGAGAAAAGCAAGTCAGGGCAAACTCTCACCAGGATGAGAGCCAAAACAGGGGGTGCCTAGTGAATGCATACGCCCAACAAAACAGGTTCAAGAATGTTCACAGAAGCACTATTCATAATAATACAAACGGAGATAACCAACAGTCAAATGGATAAAAGAGTGCGGCATAGTCACAAAAACAAGAAACTACTGCTAAACACAGCTTAGGTGAATCTCAGATACAACATGACGCACAAAAAAAGACACAAAAATAGAATACACTGTATGATTGCATTGGTACGGAGTTCAAGAAAAGGCAAAACTCATCTACATAATAGATGTCAGAGCGGTTACTTCTGGGACAGGTGGACGGGAAATAACTGTCTGTGGAGGCATAAGAGATACTCTCTGGGAAGCGGGACATATTCCTATCTTGATCTGTGGGTTGCATGGGTGTACACACAGGTAAAAATTGATGAGTACGCTTCAGATCTGCACTTGTTTACATATGTTTACTGAGCTGCACGCTTCAGATTTGCACACTTTCTGTATACTGAACTTCAATTTAAAAAATAAGCTCAAATTGTGTTTTAAAATATCCTAAAACAAAACACTCTAACTAAAAAATATATACAAGTATATTCAGCTAAAATTTATTTCAAATGCTATCACCCACTGTCTCCAAATACTTGCATAAATGTACAATTTGAGGACTACAAAACATTGCAAGAAGTTACAAGCACCGTTTTCCCCCCTGGAGCACACTCCCATGCAATAAACATGTCGAGGCAGGTTTTCAGGGATGATGTTCCACATGCTCTAGGGCTGTGGGTCCCATTTCTCGTGAGGTTCAGGGTACTTGTTTAAACATAGAGATTTGAGGGTACCGTCCTAATAATTCTCCTTCCATATGTCTGCAGAGCCCAGAAAATGGTCTTTTCAGAAAGTTCCCACGTGATTCTGAGTGGAAACCACTTCTGTATGGATAATCAGCTTCTAATCCTTGCAGAACAACTGATATTTAAGTGTTTTGGGATGAGAAACTAGACTTAGCATCATAAAGAAGGGTTCACAGCAAGTTCTGTTGCTTGATTTCAATCCAATCTGCTAGGAATACAAGTGTAATTTTTACTTTATAGCAAGGACAAAAAGGCTGAAATATAATACATTAATATATAGTGTACTGGATCTAAAGGAAAATGACCATCTTCAGTGATATCTGTGATATAAAGGAGAAAGCACAGAAAGGAGTATTTGAAACTATCTCCTCTAATCAATGAGGCAGACAACTTGCTCAGGAAAGCTGTCTTTAACGGGTAAAGCTGCTATAAAGCATTGCATAAGATGTGAGAAATTTACAGCCATCTTCCCCTTGCAAGTATCAGACTACCCTGGTAATAAATATCCACATGCAATATTTTTTGTGGATACTTCTTTTTCAGTAGATACCCCCTTTCTAATTATACTCTCACAGATACATATTTCTTAAAAATTATCACTTTTGTGTACTGCCTGGTGTGGCTCAATGGATTGAGTGCCGGCCTGCGAACCAAAGGGTTGTTGGTTCAATTTCCAATCAGGGTACATGCCTGGGTTGTGGGCCTGGTCTCTAGTTGGGGGTGTGCAAGAGGCAACCACACATTGATGTTTCTCTCCCTCTCCTTCTCCCTCCCTTCCCCTCTTTCAAAAAATAAATAATAAAAATTAAAATCTTAAAAAAAAAACTATCACTCTTGCTAAGAGCCTTGGAGTTAAGAGAAGCTACTGTCATTCTTAAATAATGCAAAGGCAAAATCAGCCAGGATACTAAGGAAAAGTAATTTCAAACCTGCTGTTGTGTTACAAATGGAGGGCAATGCCAAATTCATTGCTCATAGTAACTGTTGCTAGGTAGACTGGGCTGGGAAACACCAAGCTAAAGGGGTCAACTGGAAATTAAGCCAAATTCAAAACTTCATGTGAAAAGCTGCAGAAGAGAACACACCCACATTTAGAATAAATTTTAAAGCATAATTAATCCAAAGGAGAAACGGAAAATTCATTTACATACACAGAATTCATTGTGTGCCATCTTTCAATTCTAACACCAGTAAAGAGCGACTTCTCCTCTATGGGATGTTCACGTTACAATACAGGTATTTAGCTGGCCCTTTTACAAAATTTTCCAAGTGAATATAAGAATTCTGAGTCATAAAGGAAATATTCAAAAATATTTTCTCTTAAATAAAAGAATGCTTCGATTAATTTGCATCTCCTGTTTGCCTTGAATGCATCTCACACTACGGCAGATGACCGGGTTCCACGTCTGGGGTGGAAATGTGGATGTCTCCAAGATCCACCTGCAGGCCCTCAACCCTGAAGTGCATACTAGCTGTGGCGAATGCGCGAGACCTCACCCAGACCAAAAGGTAAGCCCTGGTTTGTCTCGACAAATTAGGGTAATTACTCCCTATCAAAGTGATTGGTTCAGATAACCCAGGCTTAACCAAGTCAGCACAGGGCCTCAGGGACTGGTACAGAAACGCACCTATCAGTGCAAACCTGAGAATTTTGCTGAGGACTCTGAAACGCAGGCTCTTTAAATTTAGATGGTGCAGGGAAATAGAGGTTGCCACCCAAAATGTACCCCAGAGTTTGCCTTTTGGGATACTAATTTTAAGCTAGTTATTAAGGAACAGGGAACCCAGGAAAAAACCTTTGACCCTCCCCCTTTACCTGCTAAAGGAATTTAGACAGAGGACCCACTCCAGGAAGATATCATCCTAAGTAATTCCAAATTTAACATAAACTAGGGTACGAATACAGAGGAACCTAGCAAGGCCCATTTGTTCAAAGTCCCCTCTGTGTCCCATTATTAAAGATGGCCCGACAAACATTTATTTATCAAACATTTGCTTTTCTGTCTCCATGTGAATTACTTTCCTACCCTCTGAAGCCCTAAACCACAACCCCCACCTTAGCTCCACAGGCATATGAGCCTCAGTAGCTCCTTGAGTCTCATACCTTATGGCGCCCCCAAATGCACACCCGTAAAATAAGTTTTGGACATTTTTCTCCTGTTAATCTGCCTCGTGTTAACTTGATTATTAGCCCAGGTAGAAGAACTTAGAAGGAGGGAGGAACATTATTTTTTGCATCCCCACAATGGTGTGATGAGTAAGTATGGGCACTAACTGCTGCTCTCACCTTGCCGTTCTGGAAGCAGAATTGCCTGAAGAAGAAGTCAGTGTGCCGAAAGGACAAAACCAAGAACAACCTCAGAGGACCAGAGCCAGTGCCCTGATCAAACCATGCCCAAATCCCACCCGCCTCCACACTATTTCTCCTCTGTAAGCTAATAAACCCCTTTCCCGTTAAATCCTACTTGGAATTGGGTTTTCTGGGTTGGTTTTTTTTTTTTTAATTAACAAACAAACATAAAATGCTACAGGATAAAATATCTTAGAAGTAATGCCATGCTGTGGCTGCATAAACCTATACTTTTAAGAGGTTTCATACATATATTTTCTGGATTCTTCTACCCAATTGGGAAGACACATGTTACTGCCTACCCAGTTTTACATGTAAGAGGATGGATTCCAAGAAAACAAAATTAACATGAAGAAATGGTCACTTATATGTGGAATCTAACAAAACAAAACAATTTAAAAAAAAAAACTGAGCTCACAGAGCTCCTAAGAAATGCCTAAACATGTAGAGAATTTTCATGAGTTTATTTGAGCCAAACTGACATTTGCCAGGAGCAAGACCTCAAATGCTCTGGAAAATAACAGAAGCTTCCTCTATGCCTTTGAACTAAGGGGGGAAATACGGAAGATCACATGGAGGTGGGAGAAAGCCAAGCGGGGAGTAGATAACAGAACAGTTAACATTATGTGCTCTCTTGAGGGTAGTTACAGCTTATTGCAAAGTTGTGTTAACCTATATGCAGAGAAATAATAGAAAGAGTTTGCTTGAGGCAAATATAAGCCTTTACTAAGGAAAGAAGATATACACCTCAGGTGTGACTACTCAAGACCTGCCCAGTTAGGAATTTATAATCAGGTCACCATGTGAAAATACTCTTCACAAAACTCTTTTTTTTCATCCACAGATACAGAAAATAGATAAGTGGTTGTCAGAGGCAGGGGTGAAATGGGTGAAGGTGATCGAAAGTTACAAAATTCAAGTTTTGCACTACCCTGGTGGCTCAGTTGGCTGGAGCATCATCCTGTACACCAGAAGGCTGCAGGTTCAATTTCTGACCAGGGCCCATACCTAGGTCGTACGTTCAATACCTGGTGAAGCACATGTGGGAGGCAACCAATGGATGTTTCTCTCTCATGTCAATGTTTCTCTCTCTCCCCCTTTCTCCCTCCCTCCTTCTCTAAAATCAATAAACATATCCTCAGGGGAGAATTAAAGTAAAAGTATTTTTAAAGTACAAAACTCCAGTTTTAATATAAAGAAGTCATAGGCATACAATGTTAAGTATGGTGACAATAGTTAATACATCAGATTAAGTTGCTAAGAGAGTAGATATTAAAAGTTCTCATTACTTGCCTTGGCTGTTGTGGCTCAGCGGACTGAGTGCCAGCCTGCAAACCAAAAGGTCACAGTTTCGATTCCCAGTCAGGGCACATGCCTGGGCTGCAGGCCAGGTCTCCAGTTGCGGGCATCTGAGAGGCAACCTATCGATATATCTCTCACACATTGATGTTTCTCTCCCTTTCTCCCTCCCTCCCCTCTCTCTAAAAATAAATAAATACAATATTTTTTCAAAAAGTTCTCATTACAAGAAAAAAGTATTTTGTAACTATGCACAGTGAAGGACATTAACTAGATGCATGTGGTCAACATTTTGCAATATATACTGTGGACAAAAAAGGGGCCACATACTAAACCTGACAAGCTCAGCAGAGGCATATACGGTGGCCTTACAAACTCAAAGACAGAAAGTAACCACACAGGATGGTCTGAAGTTAGAACTTTAAAACTAAAAGCGAGTCATGGTGGGTAGTCATGTCCTGCGCTGGTATCCTCCTTGACAAAGGTCAGTCTTTACCTAAACAGAGTCTGTCTATTGTCTTTTTGCATTTGCAATAATATACCTTTGGAATGTCTGAGTAATCCCTTTTCCCAGACCCCTCAGGGCACAATCTCCCACCAGGGCTCAAGACCAGGGAACCCCTCATTGTCATCTTGCTCCGCCGCATACCATCTCTATGTGCTATAAATGTTCATTGCTAACCATCCTTTACCTACCAACATAAAAGAAGTATGTCTCTCCTTTTCACTCTTTATCCAATCCCAGACGTTGCCCTGCTTTGCTCTCTCCCACCTCACTAATCTATCCCCAATGAACTGCATGTAACCCTCTTTATTCCTCCCCCTTTGATGATAATGTATAAAATAAGGTGCAAAACTGCCATGCTCTGGAGCATTTTCTCAATCCATTAAGATTTTGCTTCCCAGCAACTGTCATTATTTTGGCTCAAATAAACTCATAAAAATTCTTACAGGTTGAAACATTTCTTACATTGACAAAACAAGTATCAAATCATTAGGTTGTATATCTAAAACTAATATAATGTTGTATGTCAATTATACCTCAGTAAAAAATTAAGAAAGAAAAAAATGGATAACATTACTGTGGTACTTAAAACCCTGACTATATGCTAGACACAGGTCTAAATACTTTACAGGTGCTCATTTCTCACCTTCTATGATAGACCCTATTATTTTCTGCATCTCACAGTAAGGTTCTGAGAGACAGAAAGGTCAATATGACCAAGGTCAGAATAAGGCACAGAAAAAAATCATAGGCTAGGCAGGGCAAAAACCATCTCCTGGCTGCCAGGCCTCTCCAAGCCCACAACCCTCAGAGCTCCTCCCAGGTGAGTTAAATGTGTTTCTGGGTGACATGAACAATAAACTGACTGCACCATGAAAAGGCCGCTTTTTAAGCTTCTCTGACAACTAAACCAAGTTCCTACAGTTTAGCACACCCAGTGAATCAGGCGTACATAAAGCATACTTGCATATGACCAGGCAATCTTTTCCTCCCTGACCATGGCAATAAATAAGCAGTAAGAGCCATCAGCCCACATGCCTCACTACAGAAGATCAGAGGAAAAATCCCATATGCATTCAAAATAATTTATTGCATGGTACTAACATTTAGCAGGGTGCATTTGACTTCTTTCTGAGCCTTTTGCCCCAGAAACATTATTCAAAAGTAAGAACCAACATATACTTCCAATGCTTTTATTTATGGGCAATTCCCTAAAAATGAAAACTGCCATGGAAAATACTGCAGGCGTGGCATTATTAACCCCATCTGAGCTGGTTCTGTGAATGGCTGGCTCAGCCTCCGACCGCGCCAAGCTCTTCACCCAACCTCCAGTGTGGGAGCGTGGACAGTCATAGCCCCCGTTAATTATCAAGTTTCAATTTTGGAGAACAAAGAACTTCATTGCTTTTCCTTTTGCCTTAAAAAAAAAAAAACAAAACTGCAGGAGAACTTCAGAAAAGGAAGAACACACAGTTTGGTGAAAAATTACAGCCAGAGTCTAACTTTAAAGAGAGAGAGGTTGAGAAATTAACAATTACATACTATATAAAGCACAGTAACATCTTTTTTTTCCCTTCAGATCAAGAAAGAGCCAATGAGATCGTATGTGTGGATGCACTAAGAAAAAAAAGATAAAGGGTCTTGCACATGGGGACACTGACGGTGACTTTTGCTCTAACAGATGTGAAGTCATCCACATTAGTGTACAGATTAAAGCAGGGACACAACTAGTTTCTCATAATGTTCTCTCAGTTCATCCTTATTGCAATCCCACATCACAGATCCTCTCTTCTTGCAATCCTCTCTTCTGTGGAAAGACAGGAACACACACTCACATGTACACACACAGCTGGAAATCGCTGGGGCTATCTGGGAAGACAAAGCAGCACAGAGAAAAAAGTTCTTGTGGCTGACGGCTGATTTTTTTTTGAAAAATGGAAGGAGCCCTGATCAGTGTGGCTTAGTTGGTTGGGTGTTGTGCCCCAAAGCAAAAGATCACTGGCTGGATTCCTGGGCAAAGCACATGCCTGGTTGGGGTGCCTGCTAGAGGCAAACCAATCAATGTTTCTTTCGCACATCAAATGTTTCTCTCCCTCTCTTTCTCTCTTCCTTCTCTTCTCTCATAGAAATAAATAAATAAATATATATATATATATATATATTTTTTTTTAATGGGAAGAATCATTGTTCTCCCTATACTCATGCCTTTGGGTAATTCCCTCACACCTAA
This sequence comes from Mormoops blainvillei, assembly GCA_004026545.1. Lineage (NCBI taxonomy): Eukaryota > Metazoa > Chordata > Mammalia > Chiroptera > Mormoopidae > Mormoops > Mormoops blainvillei. Next base: position 326,227 of record PVJD01000613.1, on the reverse strand, counting down.
CCCCTAAGCCACATGACTAGCTTTGGTCAATGGAACATTAGCAAGTGAGGTGCAAGTGAAGGCTTGAGAAATGCCTGGACATTGGGGTGTATCTCTCTTGTTCTTCCTACAACCCTGACACTACATAAAAATAAGCCTGAGGATGAGAGACACAGGCCAAATCATCCCCAGCTGATATTCAACCAACCACTGGCCATGTGAGTGAGGCCATCGTGGACCACCCAAGCCGAGGGCATGAGTGAGGGCAGCATAAATTTACTGTGTCGGCCTAGTCCACAAAACCATGTGAAATAATAACAGTTGCTTTAAGCCACTAAGTATTAGGGTAGACGGTTACGTAGCCTCAAACTTGTCCTGAAACTTCTCAGAAGTGAAAGAACTCAGTTGAGTTCAATAATTCACTGAACATTTTCTATTTGTAAAGGACTAGAATACAAGACACTAGAATTTATGAAAAATACAAAGATGAGTGAAATGTGTTCCCTCAAGTAGTTTACAATCTAACAGAAAGAATAAGCATATGGGTAATTACAATGCAACATAAAGGAGCAAACATCATTTCCTCCCATTTCCGAGAATGCCTGACATTCATTCACATTACGTTTATGAGATCATTCCTCCAAACAACTTCTCCTGTAACATACAGCCATCTGGGGCCTTTATAAAAACCCATCCATTCATTCAGTGTTCAGACCTACTGAGCAGTGAAGAGAACAGATCGAAACTATGTCCTCACTGAATAAAAATTTAAAAACTTTTACATTTCAAGGACTATACTACAGACAAATAAATTATTTCATTTAGCATAAATTACTTTTTAACCAAATTTAATTAATAAAATACTAAAACTGAAAAAGACATTTATATAATCTAATGTCTCAAATATCAAACAGTCTGAGAGATGAACTATATTGTTTTACGAACAGATACATTTTTAAAGGAAAAGAGAAGAGATAAGAAAAGGACTAGATTATGGGAGCTTTATAAAAGAATACCAAATTGTGTGAAAAAGTCTTCCAGCTTTAGGATGTGGTCTCCACAATGGCACAGATTTTTCTTTGCTCACTCAATACAGCTGGTGTCTAGAGCTACATATAATGTGCAAGATGCTCTCGGTCTCTCAGTAGGCATGTGTTTAATGACTGAGGGAAGGAGAGAAGGGCGGAGGTATGGGTGGGTGAGTGGGTGAGTGAGCAGGTGAATGGGTGGGTGAGTGGGTGGGTAGATAAATGAAAGACATAAAATGAGGCAAGCTGGGCAAACCAGAATATTTTCAAACTCACAGTAATACTAGGAATTTCTTTTTTTTTATTGTATTTTTTCCTATTCCCATTAGTCCCCTTACACCTCCCTCACCCCCGCAAACACCACACTGTTGTCCATGTCCGTGAATCCTTTTTCCTTTGTGCTTAATCCCTCCACCCTTTCACCTCCCCTCCTTAGTTGTCATCCTGCTCTCTATCTATGAGTCTGTCACTGTGTTATTTGTTAGTACATTTTGTTCATTAGATTCCACATATGATTGAAAACACATGGCATTTATCTTTCTCCGACTGGCTTATTTCATTCAGCATAATGTTCTCCAGGTCCATCCAAATGGTAAATTATTCTTTTTCTTATGGCTGAGTAGTATTCCATTGTGTAAATGTCCCATCATCGTTTTACCCACTCATCTACCAGTGGACAGGTAGACTGCTTCCAAATCTTGTTGACAGTGATTTGGAAGACAACACAGAAAAAAACACTCAAGCAGGAGCAAACAGAAAAAAGAATTTTTTTAAAATGAGGAGAGTTTAAGAAACATTTTGGACAAGAAGCATAACAACATCTGCATCATGGGAACACCAACAGGAGAAGACAGTGAGCAAGGGATCAAGGGCATATTTGAAGAAATAATGACTGAAAACTTCCCTAGTCTGGTGAAGGAACTACTAGGAATTTCTTTATCGACACAGGCAGCAATCCTAGTTTATCAGACTATCAGCATGCCAAAAGGATGCTCACCACCTTTTATCCTTTCTTTGCCAAAAAGCTTCCAAAAGTTTAAAAATAAAGTTTCTTAAAGACAGAAGAATGAAACTTAGGAGGTGGACACCAAGATCTTAAAGATACCACCTGCACATGGACTGCAGGTGCCGAGTGGCACAGCCTCTTTTTTACAATGAAAACCAAAGTGGAAAGAACACTGCCTTCCCACTGCAGGCAACCTCCACGTGGATGAACACTTAGAAATTCAGTGTACCAAGGAAAGATAAAGATTCACTGATTCTAAAGGAGGCACAGTCCACAAAAGAAATGTTGTCTCTCCAATGCTTTGTTCACAGATTACCTAGAAATAAGAGGACTCAGTGCCCTGGGCGTCAGGGATCCTGAGGACCGCAAGCCTGGCCTGCGTCAGGCCTGCTGAGCTACAGCCTGGGTCCCTAGTGGCGCTTCTAATCAATTACACTCCTCGGTACCCGTCTATGGGAGATGGAAAACTGCAGCCAGCAGGAGAAAAATATTTTGTAAGTTCCCATAATCGTCCAGAGACAAAAGTTCAGCTGACTGATTCTATCATAAAAGGGAAATAAATTGGTTTATAATGCCTCTCCCTGAAACTTAAACTCAGAAAATCTTAAGCCAATAAAGAATTCCATGTTCATTTTACTATTATTTCTTATTAGTCAAAACATTCTGAAAGAGTAAAAAAATTTTCTTCTATCAATAGTAGCTTGCGTTTTCTATTCCCCAGAAATTGAATATTAAGGCGGCAGCACAATTTAAATTCAAATCATTTGCATTAGAATCCCATCATCACATAGACTCAAATATGTTCCATCCTCCAAATCCAATTCAACATTGTTTACTGAGTGTAAGGAAAAAAATCCATATAATTAATGTCTGAAAAAAGAAAAACTTTAATTCAACTTAAACTTGTACAAACAGTTCGCTGATTTGCAAGGACAAGTCTCTCTAGTTACAGGCTCTGCACAGGACCAGCCCGCTCCCTTCGCGCCTGCGCCTGCGCCAAGCCACAGCTAAGGGCCATGGTAATAGAAAAGCAAGTCAGGCACCGGAGTAATCAAAGGATATGTTTTCCATAAGAAAGAGACCCTACATATTAAAAAAATGAGGAGAATAACCAAAGCTGGAGGGATGCACACAGAGAGCACTGTCAGGGCTGCAGGTGCCACTCCGTAGCTCGGCTCTGGGCTGACACTGCACAGAGTCAGCTCTCCCTTCTGTTGCACCATCTGTCAGTCACTTGAGAGCTGGATGCTGCAGTCCAAACTCTCTGTGATTTATTTTGAAGCACAGAGCTTAAGGAATTATCTGGAAGTTACATAACATTATCTCCTAGCTTTTTAAAAATCATTTATAAAACCCTAGAACAGAAAAACCAAAATGTGCACAGAGCAGACAAGCAAACAGTTGCAGAAAGGATGAGGTAGGGGGACCGAGGGGGTGTGGCCATAGAATCTGGGGATTCTCCATTACAAAAAAAACTCATCAACAATAAAACATTTATAAAAAGGCTGAAAGGTACATGAGAAGGGCATTTAGTCGTCACTTTACAAACCGTTTCAAGCACAAAGCAGTCGGTGCAATACGGAAGCTATGCAAAAGCAGAGCCGAGAGCAAGGCCTATGGCTGCAGTGGTCCCAGGACCCAGAGAAGCTGGGTTTATCACATTAAGTGCCGAGTCCAGGACGCAGTTTAATGCAAATTCAGCCGGGATGAAAACACACTGGGGCAGCATTCTGAGAAACAATAAAAAGATAAACCAAAAAGAGAAGAGATGTTAACACAGACATGGAGAAGCTGGCAGCACATGTCAAGAGACCAGGATGTGGACTTTGATATAACACAGGTCTAAGCAGGAAACAGAAGCGACTCCAGTGTTTAAGTCCCAGAGGCTTTAATACAGGGAACTGGCCATTCAGTTGAAGGAAGACAGGGTAAGCCATCTGGATGGTGAGGCTGCCCACAAAGTGACAATGGCAGGAAACTGGTACCCTAGGCAGGAGGGACAGAGGGACTAGGAAGAGGCTTTGGAGGCCAGAGCTGTGTCATCAGTCAGAACTGCTCAACAGATGGGCCATGTAGATGCAGCACGAGGTCAGCGGGGCCAGGGTCTGGTTTCTCCCCTGTCCCCTACAGTGAGTCTCACAGGAGCCCAGGACAGGGCAGCCCACAGGGCCAGCTCCCGACTATACAGGACAGAGCAGGAGGCGCACACACATCACCTGGGACTCTTACCACAATGCGGATCTGACCAGGGAAGTCCGCAGTGGGGCCTGAGAGCCTGCATTTCGAACCAGCTCCCGATGATGCTCATGCTTCTGGTCCAAGAACGACACTCTGAACGACAAAGATCTCACTGACCTAATGAATGAATGGACTGCACACAAAAGGATTCAACCACGTTCTTTCCAAGCATATGTAAGCCTTTCCAATAGGAATGAGAGAAATATGGGAGGTATAGGTAGGAGCACTACTAAGGCAAGACTGCTGCCTGCACAACACCCTGCGCTGCTGCTCCCACTGGCTCATCAGGGTTGTGTGGTTCACGGTTATTGTGGCTGAAATGTCCCCCTAAAATTCATACACTAAAGCCCTACTACAGCACATCACAACGCGACTGTATGTGGAGAGGAGGCCTTAGAAGAGGTAATTAAGTTAAAATGAAGCTCTTAGGGCGAGTCCCAATCCAATCTGACCGGTGTACTTCTAAGAGGAGGAGATCAGGACACAGGGAGGCAGGCCAGGGTGCAGCAGGCACAGAGAAAAGGTCACGTGAGGACACAGAGACAGGGAGGCGTCCAACCACAAGCCAAGAAGAGAAGCCTCAGGAGAAACCAACCCTGAAGATGCCCTGATCTTGATTTCTAGCCTCCAGAACTGTAAACAAATAAGAGTTCTGCTGTTTAAACCGCCCTGTCTGTGGTATTTCATTATGTCAGCGCTAGACAATTAAATAAAGGGTTTTGGTTTTGGGCTCTTGACACTTTAATCCAGCAAAGTTTCACTGCATGGCTGCTAGGCAGGAAGCGGAGACCTAGGAGTAGGTACACAAGATGACAGAACTGGTCCTTGCCCAGATCCTGCTCCTGTTTACAGGGAAACACCGAGACCACCAAACTCAGGTGATGACGAATACTGTGAGAGAAGTAAAACCAAACGCTGTAAAAGCCAGAGGAAAATGAAATCACTGTACCTGGAAAGTAGGAGAGAGAAGTGACCAGAGAGTGCTTCAGTGTGGATTCTGACAGGCACAGAAAGGGGAAGTATCTCGAATGATAAAGAAACACAGGCAAAAGCCCAAAGACACCAAAAACCTAAAGCTCGGGTTCACGCAGGGACCAGCAAGACATGTGGCTAGGCAGGGTGGGGATGCGGAGGTGCTGGGGGACAGAGAACTGTGTGACAGAACAGGTGAAACTGAGAAGGAGATGAGTGCCTCTGGGGGGCCAGGCAAGAAAGTCTGGACTTCAATTTATAGAAAATGAAGATTAATGAAAAAAAGGTAGATTAAGGGGCCAGAGAGTGCACTATAGAAGATAATAAAATTCTCATTATCTAACTGCCTAAGAACTGCCTCTTGAAGATAAACACACTTTCCACTGTCATTAGCTACTTTCAAAATAACTCCAAGCACTTTATTATCTCTTACCCTGTTAACTCAGATGTAAAGAAGAGGTTGCCATCTGCCCTGATTTCCAAGCTGGGAACTAGAGTATGTGACAGTTGTGGATTTGCGGCACGACCCGGGGAGTCAAAACAGCAACTGGAGCCTAAGGTCCAAGTTCCGCAGAACAAGGCCGGGGGCTCCATCCTCCTCACCACGGTGGCTCTAGCGTGGCTGAGGGCAGCCAGTGCCTTTCGTCACAGCCTATGTCTACTCGGCAGCCTTTCACACTCTCTCCACCCCCATTCAACACGGCCTTAGATTTTAGTCATGCAGAGCAAGCAAAGCCATGGTTTAGATTAAAACGAAGGGAACGAAGTTACTCGTTGGCTTTTGAAAACCCAAGAGTTCATGATCTGGTGATTTCCTGGGAAATTAAGGGGCTTTCAAGAGAAATTCTAACTTTAAGATATCTTTGCTTTACACACCAACTCGAGACCCCTACCCTGCATGAGATGGGCTCCCGTATATTCCCGAAGCGACAACTGCTCGTGATGTGCGCTGACAAACTAATCAAGTCTCTCCACTGAAACAGGAAATAAAGCACACGTCACAGACAGCTTAACAATGACAGAGAAGATCGCTCTGATGCCTGAGAAGAGGGGTTGTGCTCTTTCTTCAGTCCTCCCTTCACCTATGAGTCCCGCTGAAACGACTTGTTAATAAAGTTGGGCAATAATACAAAATAATGTTAAATGTAAATTGTAATTGAAAAGTAAAATTTTAAAAATAAAAATGTTAAACTATAAAGAGAAAATTAATAAAGTTGTGCAAGAAAAAGTAACAGGCAGGTTCTTACTGGGCCAAAAAGCCACCACACTGGTCCCTGCATCTCCCGGCAGTCCTCTGGGTATTTCACTCTCTTCAGTCTTCTCCCCTAAGGTCTCTCCTTGGATGTTTCGGGTTAGGGGCTTGGGAGGGGTAAGAGCTAACAAACTGTCAGGCTAAACAGCCTGGACCTGATAAGAAGCTAATCCTGGAAATGTACAGCTTCACTGGGCCAGTCTCTACAAAATGGGCAAATTAAGTAGAAGAGCAAGTTCCCCGAATTGAAAAGATTCATATTGTAACGTGAGCGTGTATACAGTAAACCCCTGAGCTCAGGTAGGTTTACACATTTACACCCTTGCCACAGCCTTATTAGGGGTGAAATATACTTCTTTCCCCCAGGACTTTCAGGGTGGCCAAGTGATTTGCTATGGGATGCTAGCGGGCATGAGAGAAGAAGCAGCTTGGTATGTGCTTGCATAATGAGGCCTGTCTACTTGTACCTTGGCCCAGACCACGAGAAGAGCGTGCTCCCAGCAACCGGCTGGTTGGAGGGTGACAGGCATGTGCAGCCAACATGGAGCCCATCCACAGCCTGGATCCGAGCCCAGCCAAACCTACTTGACCAGCTGACCCCCAGCCAATCAGCACAGGCATGAGAAAAATAAATGTTATTTTAAGTCACTGGGTTGGAGTGGGTTCTATGCAACAATACTAGAACAACCTCTGACTGAAGGGTCAAATGGCAGAACGATGGAAAAGGACTACACAAACCACACAGATACAAACTCAGCCAGTAACAGTCTCTTTCCCCAGCAACTTCCAAAGAATGTTTCAAAAACATTTGAGTAGCCCTCTTCTTCACCTTAGCCCTCAGGCACTGCCTTCCAGCACGAGACGGCGACAGCCTTTCTCCGACGTGAGCAGAAAGCAGCTACAGATTTAAAGCGCGAATACGCATCAGCAGAGAAATCTAAAATGGGCTTGCCAGGTCAAAAGAAAGGAATAACTTGAAATATCGTTAGCCTTTCTCATTAACATTTAACACCTAGCACGTATTACATTTCTATTTTTCTCATCTGAAAATATAAAGAAATAAAAATAATAAGATATATCAAAAATAGAACTGGAATAGGAGAAGGATTTTTGCTTCAGGACCCAGAATTACCGTATGAAAGGAGAAAAAGTAGAGGGGTTCACTACAGTGGCGCTCAGTGTGCGTCTCTCTGCAGAAATGTTACCAAACCCCTGCTACAGTGACAAGGAGAGGCACGGAACAGAGGGGATGAGGCTGAAGTCCCCCAACTCACTGCTGCAGTGCCTCCTGTGCTAACAGGTGCTATGTACTCTAATGACTTTTCAAACAGCTATTTGAGTTCTCTTTTCCTTAAATGGAGCAGATTTAAGCCTTCTCTCTTTGGCAAATTTACTCAGGAAAGTGTACATTGTGCATGAAAGGTGAAACAACTTGGCTTCATAAGCCCAGGGCTGCGGCGGCACACTCTGTGTAGCTGATGCAACTTAGAAGATGAAAAACAGTCACATCTTTGGTGGTGCTTATCCTACATCTGACTATCCTAAAATGCAAGTCAGGTCTTTGCTCAGTTTCCTGCACAAAAATCTCTCGACAAAGGAAACACTGAGGAAGTACCACAAAATAATATATTATCATCATAATCGGGAGGAAAAAAAAGAAAGTCTAGGACCATCACAATCCACAGCACGACCTCTGACTTCATGAGAAAGAGTCTTTCTAACCCCCAGAGCAGACTGAGCTGCCAAAATGGTACAAGAAGAACTTTACATAACGTGACGCTGACCGCGCTCTCCAAGAGAGTTGGTAGAAGCAGAACAGCTAAGTCAGGCCTTCAAAATTTTACCCGCATGAAATGGTAACTCAGTGCCCCAAGGGGATCAAAGTTAGGGTTTCTGTCCAAGTTAGAGATGCAGCTAAATCTCATCTATTCAGTTTTGTCAATATTAGAGGGGGATTTAATCCTTTTGCCTCAACAGACCTGAAAAACAAGCCTAGGGTTCAAAAGCCTCTGGATCACAGTCTCTTATACATGAAGTCAGACAGACTCTATCACAGTAGAAAATTAATTTCTGAATCTCAAACCTGGTGTTGCTGTCCCTCAACAGGCGACACAAGTTTTTGATCAACTCAGCAATAAATGGGAACGCACAGAAATGTGTATTTTGAAGCACAGAGTAGGATAAACGGTGTCCTTTCACATGCCCTGCCCAAAATGCAGACCATCACTGCCTAGCCCTTGAGACATATGGAAAAAAGTTCCAATAAGAAATTACTAGTTTAGAAATTTCTGAAATCTAGCTATGCTATGCACACATATTCTACAATATTGTCATGGGAAGTTTTTTTTTTTTTCATTTAACATATCACTTTATATTGAGTTTAACAAAAGCAGAAAGGCAAAGTGGATTCCCTTAAATATTAAATGGAATTTAATACGTGCCCAGTCAAAAATGGAAAAACCCCAACAGGTGATAGGAAACCCCTAGGTATCAACATCACCTCTACATGTTGAAACACAAACAGCTTTAACATCTAATAGCTCCCTTTCCCATTTCTTCAAAATCAAACCAGAACCCCAGTACCCCCAGAGTCACTGATCAGTTCCATGATCTCACCTTAAGCAAGGCACACAACAGCCATATTTGAAGGCAAAAGAAAAAGTTTTACCTATTTAAAGCAGCATAATAAAATTAAGACAGCCTTTTTACAGTCCTTACTTTCAAAATATTTTGGGTTTCATTCCACTTATTTGTCCATTCTTTGGTCAATTCTTGAACCTAAAAGGAAAAAGATACATTTGTGATTGCTCCATAAAAAAATTACTGTGATTTCCTTCAAGGAAGTTTCCAAATCATACAGCTCTATGAAAGGATGTACTGTAATTTTTTAAACAGATAGCAATCTATCCCTGAAAGAACTATCACCAAATATATCAAACAGCTGATCTCATCCTACATCCTACATTACGGTAAAGGCAAGAACAGAAAAAAATGTCTCACGTTGCCTAGATTTTTGCATCTTTTTCTTGGTGTACTTACATAAAAGCTGCTTCCTTGCATTTAACCAAAATTACAAGTTCAAGAATGACAATGTCCTATTAAGTATGTTAATTTTTCCTGATTATACTTTAGTTCCTAAGAAATAATGATTTACTTTTCTTTCTCATTACATGTGCCATTAAATCGCCTAGAATGCTGCAATTTTCTTTTAGGAGATAATCTGCTTTTGTAGCTAATTAATATGGTTTATACATCTCATTCGGTCTTTAAAAGGTGGGGGCGGGGACTCTTTAATTGACGCCCTTAGTAAAAGCAAAATCTTTTGATACAAATAGGCTTCTTTCCAACCTGCTGAACTTAGGGGAGAAAATGTCCCCAGCTGTTGAGCACAGTGCAACTGGAAGTTACATCTCAAAGTTAATGAAAATATTCTGCTACTTCCATAAAACTTTTAAAATAATCCTAGTGAGTAAGTCATTAAAAAGCAAAACGTGATTCCTTATGAAGTAGAAGAAAAAAATGAATGAATGATGTGTCTATGAAAAAAGAGTACGCCTACCCTCAGAAAAGAGAAACTTTCGAGAGGCAGAGCTAGGGGAGCGCAGGCTACCCAAGTCTTTTCCCCTCTTTACACCAGCACCACCTCCCCACCCCCAACAACACTCATATCTGCAACCTTCCTGAAAGTGTTGGTAACTGACAAGAAATGGAGGAACTGGACTGACCATTTATCCCAGAGGAAAACCAAAACACCTCACCCTGTTAAACTGAATTGGTCACTTCCTTTTACTCCTCAGTTTCCCTCTCCTCGGGCTGTACAACTTCTCAGCTAAAATGATGTCTCCTTTTTCACTAGTAATATCAAAAATCTCTCATCTTATTGATTAAAAACGACAACAACAACAAAAACACTGTGGCTGAGCATCTCTAACTTTGTTTTTGTTTGTTTTTAATGGTTTGGTAAGATTCTGCTAATCTACCTGGAACTGGTCATACACTCAAGTCCTTCATCTCTTAAGTGATGCCAACCCCACAGACTGTAAGGACAGCAATAAATGCCACATGGCCCTCAGGCTTTTATTTTGGAAAAGCTTTCAAAGAGGGAATATTCTTATGCCTTCTCTCCCTACAAAAGGGGAGAGACTGCTGTGCTGAATTTACTAATTTATAGTAATCAGTCAACGGATTCTCACTGGCAATTTACGTGAGAAACACAAAGTATTCAACAAGAAATGATTCTGTGTTTCACCGACATTTATGTTCTCCCTGAAGAACCAATCAATCCTTTTCCGATTCAATCAAGTAAGTCCAGCTTTAAACAAATTGTGATTATGCCTTGGGTTTATTTTACTACTGAATTTAAAGCAGATAATCTTAATTTATAAAATCAAGAAAAATGCAAACATTTGATATCTCTGCTAACAATGTGATCAGATAATAAAAGATTTATAGCTAAGCAGATGGCAAACAATTTTAAAAGGTCAACAAAAACATAGGTGAAAATTTAGAAAATGTTATGAACAAGACAGGCAGTCATTTCTATCACAGCATGTATCATGCATTCAAATTAAAATGTTTATTGATTTTTATTAAGTTGCTAGGTATTCCTGAAAACTATTATTAAGAAACAATTTAAGGCTACATCTAGACATATCAAAGCACTCAAAATTAGAATCTGAAGTACTAAATACAAAATTTCATGAGAAAAATAGGAATTAAGAAACTAATGATTTTACTAATGCTATTAACATCAACTCATTCAACATAATTATCCAGGGAGGTGTCAACAAGTTCCTAACAACAACCCAATTTATATTTTCAATATTGAGTATTTTTGAAAGGGCTTCACCAATAGAATCCAATTGTTTTTCAGTCTGTTTTAACCATTCAGCACAGTGAACAAAATTCAACCCAAAAAAAGTTCTTAACGTGCATTTCTCTTTTCAAACAAGGTTACTTTAAAAAAAAAAAAAGGGAGGGTGGGTAGAGCCTGGTTAGCTATGAAACTGGTTTTCAAAAGGCCCCAGCACACCCACACCGTCTTCGGCGACGTTCCCCCTGCAGGTCCCTCCCCACCCGTCTCCCTCCCGGCTCAAACCTCATCAGGTTCACAAGAAACCAGGCATCCACCTACAGTATTCCACAGTTCCGCAAGTGCGGCACTTCCCACAGAAAACAAAGTAAAAGAGTGACAAAAAACTAAACGGTGAGCATGCTTAGCTATGGGTAAGCTCTGGGAACCATCGCTGTTTCATGCATGTGAACATGGACGCTTTAGACCCAGGACTCCAGTCCACTCTGAGGCCAGAAGGGCCTGTTTCATCAGCACGGCCTGCGTGTGGATTTCAGTTGCACTCGATCGTTGTGTGCCAGGCAAGCCCCATTTATTCATAGATTGTGATGAGATACATTAAAAAGTCAATTACTGTGGTTCTTTAAAAATTATCACAGGTGGGGGCAGGGAAGGGAATGTTAAGTGTAATGAAGAAAATGAGTCTCAAATGGCAACGAATAAAAAGCACATACTTAAAGTAATAGCAAAAGTTACGACTTTAAAATAACAAGGAATCAAGCTATCACTTACTCTGGCTTCATTCTGCTGAAGTTTTTCCTCCATACTTAAGGCTGTGGGGGAGTCTAAAAGGGCGATCTGCAATTTAAATCATAAGAGAGAAGCAATTAGTAAACAGCAATAATCTAGAGGAAGGACTGCTCCATGATACAGTAAATTACCAAAAATTGCCAAGTAAACTATTATATAGAGGTGAAAAGTATTGTCTCACACACCCTAAAAGGTGTCAGTCACACCACAAAGTCTTTACTCCATGGGCCACATATCTCATAATATTCAAAACCAAATGTAGCTAGCCTGGTAAACCTACATTTGCAATACAAACCAGCAAAGTGGGGAAAAGATAAATGTAATATACCTGACATTTATTTTACCAAAATCTAGCATGATCTACATACCTAGACCCTAAAGAACTGGTCCGTTTTGAATATGTGCAAACTACGAAATTCAAAATGTTAAAAGCTTAAGTCTTGCTCAACCATAGGCTTCTGAAATCCATCCCAGCTGACGCACGCAAAAAAAAAAAAGCTCACTTATTTGCAGTGCTGGGTGGTGTTCCATGTGTGGTATGGCTACACCACAATCTATCCATTTCCTCATCCATGTTAAAGGTATAACGATTGACATAAGGATGATAAAAACCAAAATCAAGTTAGAGCTGGAAGGGACAGGCAGAGAGAGACAGGAGAGGCACGCGGAGCCAGGCGCAACACAGAGGGGCTTTGACTGACAGGTAAGACGCAGCGCTCTTTCTGATTTCACAAGAAAGAAAAAGAAAAGGGAGTCTTGCTCCTTCCCGTCCTACAGGCACCACGTTTATCCAATTTGCTATGTAAACTTGCAATTATTTTCACCATATACAAGCATGTTTTTGTTGTTTTTCTAAACATAAACTACATGAACACTATTCTAAATATTGCCTTTTTCACCAAACAATATATCTTGGGGGAAATTCAGTACAAATAAAACTACTTCATTCTTTTGAACAATTCCAATTCCACAGTAGAGTGGAATTGTGTGGATATTCTCTAATTTATGTCAGTGCTTTCCTTTTAATGGAAATGCAGTTTTTTCTAATCTTCTGTTCTACAAGCAATGTTACAATGACTATTCCTGTACTAGCTGCCTACAGTACACATGGTTGTGTCAACAGAATAATTTCCTAGGAGGGAATTTGTAAACCATCTATATGCATGATATTTTAAATAGCTAAGCTGCCCTCCTCAGAGGCTGTTTTTTTTTTATTACTATTTACTTTTCCATTTCTATTCAAACAAACATAATACCCATGAGGTGGTCTTACTAGGCTCAGTTAAACTTTCAGGCTAACCACACTACAGGGGCCACACTTGGCATCTGTCTACTCAGCGGAAAGCAGAGCTGTACCAGGGAAGGGCAAGTTAACCGCGTGCTCTCTGCAGAAGTCCTCACGGATCTCCAGGAGCAGATTCTCTCTGGGCCTCTTCAGGCATCGAGATTTACAGAGGCATGTGTGGGGCCCGCCTTGGCTTAGAATCCCATGCCCATGGGAACCAACATCTCTTACAATAATGTCACAGGAACATCATTCAAGGTCCCCACAGGGACACACCTATTACAAGATTCACTGCACTCAGGGAAACCCAAAACTATGGCTTCACAGCAGTGCATTTATAGCTTATATAGAATTCCTAACCAGATGCAACCCACCAATTAGGGGGGTTTTTATCATTAGAAATGTTGCCTGGTTAGAGATGCTGGCATTTCACTTTTATCCAATTTATAGACAATAAAACCAGCGAGTTAACTCAAGATCAAACTCATCCTTAGTGGAGGAAAAAGGGGCTTTGCTAATACATTAGTTCAATACACTACTGCACCTAGCATGTTATCTTACACACAGATGGTACTCAATAAATATGTTTCATGGAAGAAATGCAAGTGGCAGGTGTTACAATGACTGTATCAATACACACAGTTGCAACTTTCAAAACAATTAGCAACCCCCTTTATAATGTGGTTAATTTTAAAGAATCCTCTGTTGGAATTTTTCAACTTTAATCAAAGCTGAAACATTGCTAACACATTATCAGCTCTGTAGACAACTGACTAAATACACTCACACGCATGCACGCTGTCATGACCACCATAACTTTTGGGAGTTATGGAAGCAGACATCATATTTGATTTTTATTAAGAATTGCATCCTTCGTTGTGGTAAAGTGCTTTTTTAGGCTCAAATAATGCTGTTTTTGCACTGCTTTCTTTCCCCTTGAATTAGCTGGCCAACTTTGGCCTGTCCTTAGGAACATTATGTGACTGAGCTTTCTTGTATGGCCCTAAGAATTGTCTGGCTGTCTACCTTAAAAGTTTCCACATAGTGATATTTCTACTATCTATCTATTATCTCAAGTTTATCTGTGACTCCAGCTACAAAAAGGAGGAATTCAGCCTACTTCCATGCCCACTCATTGTGTTCTTCACTTCCTAACTTCTGTTGCTCTTTTCTTTTCCATATTTCATTTTCTTGTTACCTCCAGATACATTCGAGATAGAAGAGTTTAGACACATATTCTCTCTGCCAAATTCAAAGCAGAAGTCTGAAAATATGCTTTAAATATAATAAAAGAAAGCACCTAAAAAGACAAGATATCTAGCCCTGGCAGGCGTGGCTCGGCTAATTGGAGCATCATCCTGCAGACAGAAAGATTTTGGGTTCAATTCCCAGTCAGGGCACATACCCAGGATGTGGGTTCAATCCCTGGTTAGGGCACCAAATGATGTCTCTGTCTCTCTGTCTCTCTGTCTCTCTCCCTCTCTAAAAGCAACAAAACAATATCCTCAGTTGAGGATAAAAAAAAAGACATGATATCCCAACGCTCGATTTCATTAATCATCTGAGAAGTACAAACTAAATCATTCAGTGTTACAACTATTCATCTATCAGAAAGGTTATAGTGAAAAGTGGACAATGCCAAGGGTTGACAAAGGCCTGCAGGGACTACAACTGGCCCTTTTAGATACTGATGGTGGAGTATAAATTGGTATAACCACTTTTAAAAATTGTGTGGTAGTATCTACTAAAACTGGACATATGTACACTTTTAACCCACCCATTCCACTCTTAGATATAAACCTAACAGAAATGCATTTGCACGTTCACTAAAAGACAGAAGAAAATCCACAAAAGCACTAATAGCACCAGAAAAGAAACTCCCAAATACCCATCAAAAAAGAACAAATGAGTTAGGACACAATATAGAGATGAAAATAAACAGGTCTACAACTAAATGCACCAACATAGATGAATCTCAGATACAACACTGAGTGAAGAAAGTGAGTTCAATAGAGTATATGCTGCATGATTCCATTTATATAAAGAGCAAAAATAGGCAAAACTAAAACTAATCTATGCCTTTAGAAGTCTGGGCAGCAGTTACCCTTAAGGGGAAGGGTGGGTAGTAACTGGAAAGGAACATTTAGGGGGACATCCAGGGTTCCAGTAATGTTCTATTTCTTGGTGTGGGTGCTGATTAGATGGTGAATTCATCTTATGACAATTCACTGATTTGTATACTTATAATATGTAATTTTTGTGCACATATTTCAGTAGCGCTCATAAGTATACAGAAACAAGCACATACATGTCTATCTATGTCAGTGTACGAGAAGTGAATCCAACACACATCAAAATATTTTTTTACTTAAATTGTGCTTTTGAAACTCTATGCACATGGCATTTTGGATTGGCAAATTAATAAAATTATTAGAAGTAGGAGTTGATTTTTATTTAGCTGTACCAAAATAACCCTAGAAATGAAACTTTGATTTGGGTGACATTCTCAACAAACATGTCAGCATTTGGAATAAAAGGTTGTGGAAATAGATAAATGTCATCAGAAAAATTTAAACAGAGATTTTTAATGGGCACTTAAGAACACCTGCTTATTTTATTGAGCATCACAAATTTAATTAATTGGGAATAAGCCTGTATTTTCTCACAACAATTTATACTTTCATAATGTGATAAATTATTTTTAATTGGACTCCCATTTTTATTGTAATGTATGTATGAAAGAATTTAATCTTCTGTGTGTTCCAAAATAGATTAAACTATCTTTTGCATCCTCAACCCAAAAACTACAGCAACAGAAATACTCCTTTAATTACAACAGTAATCTTTGGTCATGAAAGAAAAATAAAAGACCACAAAGCATAAGGCAACTGGCATGCACAATACCTCTGAAGACACTCCTTGATAGAATCTATAAAAGTTTCAGTAAATTTGAGGTTTTTCTGTCCATGTTATAAGGCTTCTTCCAAAAATTTCCTCAGTTTAATTTTTAAAAAGCTGATCTTTATTTTCCTTCATTCTCTTAACTTAGTAAAACATTAAATAAAGAAGTTGCACAAGAATTTTCCAAATACTTTCCTTCACATATAGCAATTTGGGTGGTCCCATAAAATCATGCTTAAATGTTTACTTCAGATAAATAATGGTTTTAAAACATTGAAAGAGAGATCCCAATAACAAGGTATATCAATAAAAATGACTACTGGGGTTCATGTCGAAGTTACATGAGCCTGGTAACATCACATACAGCTGAACTATTCAAAAAGTAAAATGGAGCCCTGGCCAAGTGGCTCAGTCGATTGGAGCATCATCCCATACACCAAAAAGGTTGTGGGTTTGATCCCCAGTCAGGGCACATACCTAAGTTGCAGGTTCAGTCCTCAGTTGGGGCACATACAGGAAGCAATGGATCGAAGTCAGTCTCTGTCTCTGTCTCTGTCTGCCCCTCCTTCTCATTCTCTCTTTCTCCCTCCCTCCCTCCCTCCCTCTCTCCCTCCTGCCCTCCCCCTTTTCCCTCTCTAAAATCAATAAGCATGTTCTCGGGTGAAGATTAAAAAAAAATGTTTTTTGAGTAAAATGGATGTGGACATATTTTTAAGTGCAATAAGCAATTCCTATGCAACCGCTGTCCACCATCGTACAGGAAAGAACTGTCCGTTGTATTTCAAGACATAGGACACTTGGTGAGATTTTCATCCTGTCAATACTTTCATAGTCCAAACCACTTTTGAGATGTCAAGGGCTTCACGGGCCATGTATGCCTAGATAGAAAGCAGCTCCGGAGAAAGCACTTTGCATTTAAAGAAAACTAGTTTTCAATAATACACTTCAGATATTTATTCATAGGTTAAGAAAATGGAAAGAAAGGTATCTTTGTTTATTTCTAATTCCAATCTAACTCAAACACTTTGAAAAGCTACCTCTGATTGTCTTCTAAGAGTAGCCTTTCATTACAAGAGTGTCTAAGCCTGTAAGAACCTAACTGGCGCTATTCATCAAAAACGTAACTCTGTATGTATGCGATGTGGATTATAAAGAAGTTTACTGTGAAAAACACAAAGGACAACACTCATTCACTAGAATCCCAAAAGGACCCGAAATGAGGTTGTTTCAACAATCAAGCAAGGCCCCAGGAACATTGTCTCAGCCAGGTCACAGGTATGTCACACATGTCACTATATCACCATAACCACCACCTCTGCCATAGGCAATACAAAATAAAAGCTCGGAAAGGTGTTCAAACTAGTCTTTCCTTCTGTTAAAATACATTTTCAAGTCATAACATGCACAAATAAAATTCTAAATGTAACTCCCAACCATCTAAATCTCCTTCTGCTAATGGAGATTACGCCGCTATTCCTATCGCATGCTAAATTTCCATCCATAATTGATAACTATCGGATAGTTAATCATTTCATATTTAGCGTATAAAACCTTACACATGGAGCACATAATGAACGTAAAGGCCAATGGGAGGGTGATGTAGAAGAGAGACCAGCTAACTCATTCAAGCTTTACTTAGTACTTATTTACTCAAATCAATACAATAAGTGAGATAATTGTCTCATTAAGATCTAGAAATAAGTGCCATTACTCAAAGAAAATTATCCACAAATCTCAGAAAAACCCAACCTGATTTCCTTGAGCAAGCAGCGTTTTCAGTCTGGCTATTTCAGCTCGCAGCTCACGGATAAGTTTGACATTGGCATCCTCATTAATGGTAGGCTTGTTGATGATATTTTTGGCTCTATTTGCATAGCGAAGAGTACTTAGGGTTTCTCCGTAATTGACATCAGCAGGTGAAATGGCTGTGAAGAATGAATTCAAAAAATAATTTACCCAGCACTCCGTGTTTCATTTAACACAAAGTTGGTTTGTAATTTAAAAGTCAGATTAACCCCAGGTCATTGGATAGACTAAATATTCATTGCCACAGTAATGAATATTAAAAATTATCTAAGATTTATTGGAAAGGTACTCACTATACTAAACTAAATGTCATTTTGCTCTTAAGTGCAGATTCAGCCATCTAAACAACTCTAAAAATAAGATATGAGATACTCAACTATAGTTTAGGGAGTTTTCGCTGTTAAAATATAGGAAGAGGAGGAATTCAAGACTAGTTGTCCCCCCTATCCGTATATGTTCAAGCCCAATAGTGGATGCCAACAGAGGAAAGCAGTGATACTTTCAAACCCTAACCAACTTCTTCAACACTGTTGGAAACATGGCAGCAACTTCTTCATAAGCAGACAGTCTCTTCAGTCATTTTTATAGTTTTCAGTCCAAACCTATTCCTGAATCTGTATAACCATCCCTTACTTGAAGTAAATAGCTCGTGTCATTCGTTTCAGGGGACAGCTTGCTAGGGTCTGTATATAGGCTCAATGCTTTCTGGTACAACACGTTCTCATCAACTGAAACACATTTTCTATTCATGTCTTCCAGCCACAACTGCAATGCCTTTTCTATCTTAACTACGCACCCATCACACATTGTGGCCCTAAGTTCTGCGATTGGAAGTGCAAAACAAAAGTAGCATGAATGTCTTTTTTCCTTCTTCACAATTTCATGAACAGAAGGAAGATATATTCTTACTGTAGATATTAGCAACCTCAGTGTACAATTTTTTTTTCCTTATTAAGTTGCGAATTTTCACCTTTTCACTTAAAAGAAGTACTTCACAAAGTCTACCTGGCATATCCAAATTACCAGCCTCAGGGGACTTGCACTTCGGGGCATGATTAAGTAAAATAAGGGTTACTTGAACACAAGCACTGTGATACCAGGACGGTTAATCTGGTAACCAACCAAGATGGCTACTAACTGACCAATAGGTGGGAAGCATTTATAGTGTGGAGCTGCTGGACAAAGGGCACCTTGGGTGAGACTGAGTGGGATGGTGCAAGATTTCATCACACTACTCAGAAAAGCGTGCAATTTAAAGCTTAAGAATTGTTTATTTCTGGAATTTTTCATTTAATATATTTGGACCAAAGTTGACCGCACGTAACTGAAAACGTAGACTACAAAACTGGATTATGAGGGTCTCCTATATTTGTACTTCTCAATATTAAGTAGAAATTAAAAATTTTTTAAAGTTCTGGCAAAGTCTACCATCTATAAAAATCCAGGGCATGAATACTTTGAAGAGAGTCAGTGTACCAATTAATTCTTTTCCTGGTAAAGCTGCAGTTAATTGTGCCCCCACCATCACCACACCCTTTAGGACTCAGGTGGTTGCGCAACTGCATCTGTGGTACACACCCCAGGGTAGACCCCTGGCCTAGTTGATACACGGCACAGAGAGTGGGGGACACGCGGAGACAGGGGAAGAGATAAGCATGGGCAGGGGGAGGAGGTTAAGGTTGGGAGGGCAGCATTTTTTTATTTTTCCTCAAATAGTTATCTTCTCTTTGTATATTTTTCTCTTCTCTGCTTCTTTTAGTTAATTACTGAAAATACAGAAATATATTACTGTTATTATCATTTGTTATATTTATTGGGTCTTTTAGCTCTTAATTCTTAATTTTAAATTCAACATTCATTGCTTTAATAATAAAAGAAAAAGTTGGGTTATTTTTACCTTATGTACCTATAATGATTTTCTCCTATGAGATTGTGGATTTAAAAGTGTCTATCTCGTACTTTAAACAGAGAAAAGCTGAGAATCGCTCTGCACGTGTCCCAGCTAGCATGACCATGAACATGGTAAGTTCATGGACTCAGTAAGAGGGAAGAAGGGTAATGTGATACTGCAGAGTAGAATAGTAAGTGGTTTTCTTCATGATAGAAAAAACTTATTTTTTAACATACAAAGATGCTATATCCTAATAAGACTCTTTAAACTTAAATATTTGCAGTTAATTCACATGAAACACTGTTGAAGAAAAGAACTTAAAATTCTTACTGGCAATCATGATAGTTTTAGAGTTTCCCCCAAGGCTATCTTTCAACAACCAAGTCAAAACAGAATCCCTGTAAGGCACAAAAACTTGCTTCTTCTTTACAAAAGGGTTTGCTGCATCCTGAGATAAATCAGCTGCAGAGAGGGAAAAGAAAAGAGAGAGACAATTATTCAAGTTCTTTTCCTCTAATTTGACTTCAGAAAACCTCGAGGATATAACCTCAGTCTGTAACACAAACATAATTGCTTTGTGCTAATACAGGACCACAAAGAATAAGAGGAGGCAAGAGACAAATATAAACCTACCTAAGGCAGAAATGACATTTCCCAGAGTCACGAGGGATTTGTTAATATTGCCCCCTTCCTTTAGTCTAACCCCGGTGGCACCAGTGGCATCCGCACGCTCACTTCCAGCAAGATCGACTAAGTGGATCTTACTCACGGTTTCACATGGCATTTCAGAATCAAATTTTGCCTATAGCAAAACATAAAAGGAAAATTGAAGAGGAATAAACAACTCTGATGTTTATGATACAAATTCTAATTATTTTCCACTCCTCACTATGATCTCTCAGCATGTTTTTGTTTTAAATTTGGTTGTTTCATTGGCCTTCTCACTCATTATAAAAATCTCCAAAATTAAACTGAATACATATGTGATTCTTAAATTTTCAGAAGAACTATTCCATTAATTCAAATCACTCTTACTGAGTCTGACTGCAGCAGAATAGAAATGTAGGTGCTGAGGGGCACTCAACAAAGAAAAATATAAGAAAACAAGTAATTGGTTTTGTTTTCACCTAGAATGTTCGGCATTCCAAGCACAACGACTCCCCAAAATATCATAAATGTAGACAATTATGTAAAAGATTATTCAACCATTATTTGATGTTAAAACGTGTTTCACAAATTATAAAAAAGTAATAATCTTAAATACTGTATTCTTTGATTCTGAATTCTACCAAAATATTATTTTCCCAAAGACTTTTAACCTATGTTTCACAGTCTAAACCAAAATACCAAAAGGAAATTACCATACTTTGACAGAAATGTAAGCCTCTTAGAAATTAGGAATGGCCATATGCTACTCGCATTAACTAGAACGGAGAAAAACCAGTAGAGTAAATCAAAAGCAAAGGTCTCAAAAAAGGTAAAGATGGGGACAATTTATCAACTGACCTTAGAGAATATTTTCCTTTTTTTGTTTTTTTGCGCTCTGATCCCCTCATTAAGATAATGTTACCTTTTTCTATGTGATGTGTTCAGTGGTTAACATAAACCAGGACATCCCCATCCTCCTAAGATACTATTAAGCCATGAGAGGACCCTACATTTTTGCACTCATCTGTTCTACTAGCTTAGGTGTTAAAATATTTACCTTCAATAATCTCCAGACATTCAAAGTGCCCTTCACCCTTTGATTAGAATTAATTCTTATATTAGTACTTAAAAACATTCATTGTCCTTTAAGATCATTCTAATAACCGTAATCAACATTGTGGCGTGAGCCCCATGGAGCGATAATGCACTGCAACCAGTCACGTACCTTGGCCCCCAGTTGTTCTGACTTACAATCCCGTATCTCCCACAGAGCTTGCAACAATGGGTACTTTTGCTTAATTAAGCACAAAGCAAGGTTTTTTATGTCCTGAACAGGGCAGAAGCCTGCTAAACATTTCTTAAGGGTACACATCGGGACATTTCAAATTACTGTGATTGTAACCACAGAGAAATTCAGCACAGAGCACATGTTCAACTCTAATTAACAAGAAAATGACAGTCAGTCACCTTTGCCTGCTGCTGCTCCTGGTTCAACAATGATGGGTCCTCAGCTGGTGCTAATCAGCAAGTAAAGACCTCAGGGATAGAGCCAGCCGTTCCCTGAATCTGCTCTTACCTGAGTGAACTTGATGGTGAAGATGGCATGAGACCTACTACTGACATCGTTCATCCCAGTTGCTGCCGTGGTACGATTGATATTTCCTGCATCCATAAGTTCTTCCACATCACCATAATTCTGTACTAAATGTTTGGATAAGTCTGGAGGAAAAAATAAAAGAAGGGGTGAGGAAATCTTCCTGATATATAGTAAATGGAATAAGAAATTTACCTCTATGAAATAATACATGACTGGACAAAGATCTTACATGTCCCCATAGAGGGGTAGTTAATAGCACACTCAGGAGCTGGGCCTCCTGGGGTCAAATCCCAGCTCTGCTGCTGCTTACCGAGTCACGTAGCCCACATGCCTCAGTCATCTCATCTGAATAATGCATGCCTAACACGGGGATAAATGGTAGCTATTATCATCAGCCTCATTAGCTTTAGTCATAGCACACGGAAGGAAAATGTAAACACTAACTTCAGGCAAAAAGCAAAAGCATTTTTTTTAATTCTCTTTAAAAACTTTTTATTCATTTTCTTGGGAACATTTGCGTGGTTCCAAAGTCAAATACTAGAAAATGTGTAAAAGGTATCCCCCTACAGCTATCCTATAACCCACCCTCCCTCATCCCCTTCTGTCAGGCAACCCAATGTTATCAGTTCCTCCATACCCTTCTAGAAATAACCTACACATATACAGAAAATTACGTATATTAAAACAATCTTTTTTGTCCCTTCACACAAATAACAGCATACCAAAAACGGTTTTACACCTTGTTTTTTTTTTTCTGTGTAATAATGATTGAAGAATATTCTGTACCAGATAAGATACCTCATTCATTTTTATGGCTGCAGAGCATTCGACTGTCTGAATATGCCATAACCAATTTAACCAGTTGCCTACTGAGATTATAGAGGTTTTATACATTTTGTTTACAATTATAAGTAACACTGCTACAAATAATCTTGTACATAGGTCTTTTCAAATGCGTGTAAATATTTATGCAGAATAAATTCTTAAGAGGCGGAATTGCCTGATCAAAGTACATTTGAAATTTTGAGAGATAATGTAAAAATTGTTCTCCATAGAGGACAATTAAGAGCCAGCAGTAGCATATTAAGCAATATATAAGACTGCTTATCTCCTAACACTGTCCTGGCAGGCTTACTTACATTTGCCAGAGGTAGGTAACAAATGAAATCTTAAAGAATTTTTATTGAGGCTGAGCATTCCTTCCTCTATTTAAAAATCATCCATGTTTCTATTTCTATAAACAGTCTATTGACATCCTTTGTTCATTTTTCTACTCAGTTGTTGGACCTGTCCTTATTGATTCATAGAAGCTCTTTATATACAGTAAGAAAATTAGTCCTTTATCTGAATATTGAATTGAAAATATTTTCCCCATTTTGTTGTCTTTTTACCTTGCCTTTGGTATTTCTGCCAAGTGTAAAGTTTTATTTTCTTACCACTTCAACTTGAACACATTTATTTCACAGTTTCTGGGTTTTCAGTCAATTTTTTTAAAGCTTTCCCTTCTCCAAACTTCTGTAAATAAGTAACTTAATAACTCATATTCCCCCAATGTTTGAGTAGGAAATTTATTAAAAACTAAATTCCCATGTGTACCAATATGTTTTACCCAGTTTGATTATTCTGTCTCTTCATAAACCAGCTTTATAACATGTTTTAACATCTGATAAGACAATTAAAGTGAAAATATTAAGGCACCGTTAGGCTAAATCTATTAACAATAATAGCTATTACGCACTCCACAAAAGAAATACATAATTGCAGAGCCTACTTTGGGCATAAAAAGCAAAAGTTCAATTGGCAATTTAAGAAAATGCAGATGGAAGGCTGCTGGTGCACCTGATATCTGCAGGTGAAAAGGACAACCGTCACAGGAACATCTTTAAACCCACAACCAGTTCTCAGTCTTGCCTCACACAAGAGACACACATGAAAGACAAGAGCCACACAAACGCACAGTTATGTGCATGATTCCTACAAGCCAGCCATTACTTGCCTGCCTTATTCAAAATATGTGAGGATAGCTTTTTTATAAAAAGAGCCTTAAATCCAGCCTATTTTTAAAATAATTAGCACAGACCATCCCATTACCCACCTATACTTGTGACATTCCACACAACTGACTGTAACACAGATAACCAAAAACAAATGCTAAGAACCACAGTGCAGGAAACTCTGCAAATGACTACCTCAAAAGGTAAGACACTTTAGAATCTCCTTATGGTCATATGTTACCATTAGTGTGTGTAAAAATATACAACTAAAATGCAACACCATTTAAAAGGACAGGTTATAAGGTTGTTTATCTTGCCTAATAAACATTGGAAAACAAATTATTGGGGTTCTTAAAGCCAGGGCAAATCTATAGACAAGCCCCAGAAAAACGACTGAATGCACAGTGAAGTACAAATTCATTCAATAAACACTGAAGAGGTAAACATGGATTGCCTCCTCATACAACCAGAGCAAAAATTACAACTGAATTACAAAACAACTATCACCCAGAATCATCAGAAAATCTAGCTGTATGGAAGTCCGACAACTGAGGAATTAAAGAAGTCACATTCATCCAGACAGGTAAGAGGGACAGAGACATAGAGACACACAGAAACACTGTACTGGTGGTCCCACACCCACATGTGGTGGATAAGAATCAGGAAGGATACCTTGGGAGTGAGGGATCCCAGCCCCACATCAGACCAACCAGTCTAGGGTTCCAGGAAGATAAGTCCCAATAACTTCTGGCTGTAAAAATCAGTGAGGATTGGGGCAGCAGAAAAAACTAGAGGACTCTCAGGTGTCTCCTCTTAAAGGTCCCACGATGGACTGAAGGACTTACAAAGACTCACGCCCTCTGGGCTCTTGCACTGGGTCAGCAGCTGGAGGGGCACCAGTGGCATGCAGGGAGAAACTGAAGTGTCTGGCACAGGGCTGAGTGCCAGAGGGCAGCTTCCTCCCAGGCAAAATTCCAGAAGCCAGGCAGCAGCACTGTCCCCTTTCTGAGCCCTCCCCACACAGCCACAAAGCAGCAACACCATATTGGAGGCTCCATCAACATAGGTCACACAGGTTGCCCAGCCCTGGGATTAGCTAAGGCTCCACCCCATCCAACTTACCAATATAGTTCACTATAATTGGCCACACTACCAAGACAACAGTTCTACCTAAAACATAGACACAAACACAAGGAGGCTACCAAAATGAGGAGACAAAGAAATATGGCCCAAATAAAAGAGCAGAACAAAACTCCAGGAAAATAGCTATACAAAATGGGGATAAGCAATCTAGCAGATGCGGAGTTCAAAACACTGCTCATTAGGATGCTCAAGGAGCTCACTGGGTACTTCGACATCATAAAAAAGACCCAGGCAAAAATTAAGGTTACATATACTAAGTGAAATAAAGAGAAATTTACAGGTAACCAACAGTGAAGTGGATGAAGCCAAGAATCAAATCAATGATTTTGAACATAAGGAAGAAAAAAACATTCAATCAACAGCAAAAAGAAACAAGAATCCAAAAACACAAGGACAGACTATGGGGCCTCTGGGACAACTTCACACGTACCAACATTCTAAACAAAGGGGTGCCAGAAGAAGAGGAAGAGCAAGAAAATGGAAATTTACTCAAAAAAATAATGAAACAAAACTTCCCTATTTGGTGAAGGATATAGGCATGCAAATCCACGAAGCACAGAGAGTCCCAAACAAGATGGACAAAAAGAGGACCACGCCAAGACATGTCATAATTAAAATGTTAAAGGCTAAAGATAAAGAGAGAATCTTAAAAGCAGCAGGAGAAAAGTAGAGAGTTACCTACGAAGGAGTTCCTGTAAGACTCTCAGCTGATTTCTCAAAAGAAACTTTGCAGGCCAGAAGGGACTGGCAAGAAGTACTCAAAGTGATGAAAATCAAGGACCTACAACCTAGATTCCTCTGTCCAGCAAAGCTATCATTTAGAATGGAAGGGCAGATAAAGTGCTTCCCAGACAAGGTAAAGCTAAAGGAGTTCATCATCACCAAGCCATTATTATATGAAATGTTAAAGGGACTTACTAAAGAATAAAAAGGTCAAAACTGTGAACATTAAAATGGAAATGAATTCACAACTATCAACAACTGAATCTAAAAAAACTAAGCAAACAAGCAGAACAGAAACAGAATCATAGATATGGAGATCATCTGGAGGATTATCAGTAGGGAGGGAGAAGGGGAAGAATGCGGGAAAAGGTTGAGGGATTAAGTACAAATTGGTAGATACAGAATAGACAGGGGGATAAGAACAGTACAGGAAGTGGAGAGGCCAAAGAACTAATATGCATGACCCATGGACATGAACTAAGCAGGGACTGCCCAAGGGAATGGGGGGTACTGGGTGGATGGGGAAGGGGAAATAATTGGGACAACTATAATAGCATAATCAATAAAACATATTCTTTAAAAAATATTGTGTAGTAACAGCACATAATTTTTACAACAATAAACTGTCAAAAATGTTTTAAAAATTAAAATCTCACCATCATTCTACTTTTTTTCCCTCAAAACTATTGTTTTTGCACAAATTCCCAATAAGGATAGGGTTTCAAAATATTCACTCTTACCCTCAACATAAGGTCCTTCTTTTGGATGCTCTCGGACTCTTAAATTGAAGGTTTTGGATGACTTCCGCCGAAGTAGATCCCTCACACGTTCATTGTAAATTTCTAAGTAGCTAAAAATTTTAAATAGCATTGAATTCAGACAAAGGACTTTAGATATTAAAAATAACAATAACAGCAGAAGCAACGTGCATTTATAGTTGGTAACTATGCATCAAGCGCTATGCTAAGCACTCTACGTGGAGTATTTCATTTAATACTGACAATGGCCCAGAGGTAAGTGCTACAATTATCCCCGTTTTACAGGTCAGGCAATGGAGGAGTAGGGTGATTTAAACAGCTTGTCCAATGCCATACAGCTACTAAGAGGTCAAGCAGCCGTGAGAGCTCCTGACTGCTTCATCTGTCCTTAAAACCCCCGAAGAAATGGGCTCCCAGAAAGGTTTAATTTCAAGAAGGAAAAAACACCTCAAACATGTAGATTTATTTAAAAGTTAGATTTATAATGATGCTACCAACATAAAGAAAAACACAAATCTTATTCAGCTAAAAGAATAAGCTGAATGAACTGGGTATACAATAAAAGTCAAATGTTCACGCCATTTGAGTAAAACATTCAAAATTAGTGTTTCTGACCAAGCCGGGTTATTTCCACCAGCCTCCCAAATCCTAATTCAAATTGTTCCCAAGAAAGTCATTGAAAACAAATGTTTTTAGAGCTTCATGGCCAAATACCATAGTTCAAGAAGGTTCCCTTCAGGAACCCCAAAGGCTTTATGCACACCTGGTGCCGTAAAGCAAGCTCCGGCCAAGCTCACACTCACTCCAGCCACAGGCCCTACCTGACTTCAGTTCTGAAAGACGCTTCATCCCATCTGGTTGTTTCATTTATCCGACTGAAGAGTCCTTCACATATCCGAGGTATTAAGCCAGAATCACCCTGCAATTCAAAAGAGGAATGGCAACAGCTGTCACTTGAAACAAAAACAACAGATAACTGAATAAGTAGTTTGCCGGAGGGGCCTGCAGGCCAATCCCAACCCTACCACCCGGCAACTAACACACAGCATTTACCCCTCCAGAACTGCTTCCTACTCTCTCAAACAAGGACTGAGCTTGCTAATTTCTACACACTGAAATTATGGTAATATATGGTTATCAGATGCTAATAATCAGTTCGATCATGGCTTGCAAACAGAAGAAAACTTATCCTCTAACTTTCAAACAAGGCAGTCTACAGCTGTAGAATAAATGTTAAAAATGTGATCTAGTCAAATGATCAGAGAAGGTGAAATGTACACTGTGCAGAAAATAAACATCAAGGAAATTTTACTAAATCCTCAAAATAGCTAGTAATTATCTTAATATTTAGGTGAGAGGACCACATTAAAACACATAGGATGTCCCTCCTTTGATGCACCAATCCCTACACTGCCCTTCCTGGACAGGAAGAGCTTAATATATTACATTACTTATAACAATATGGACACAAGCAATAATTTTCATGTTTCAGTCAGCATTAACAAGCTGATGAACATCAGAACGATGCAAAACATGAGGCAAAATATTGACAGGAAACTGAAACTTCAAAGATTCAATGTTTTCTTCTAAAGTCCATCCTCATGTTCACTCACTCTCACACCCAAAAAAAAAAAAAAAAAAAAAAATCACAGCTTTAAGAGATTTTTTTTCTTTATACCATTAAATATGTACCAAGTCTTATCAAGGAAAAATAAGACTTTCACCATGTTTTTAGTTCTTACTTTAAAAAGTAATTTTTTAAAAAGAATTCACAAATAGTACTCAACTGTAAGGTCAGAGCAAACAGCTAGAATTTGAGTGCTTTATACAAGTGTAACTTGGAAAAAATAGCTCCAGGGTAATTTAACTTTTAGATAAGGGTTTTTGGGGCTGTTTTTTCCCCCCAAAGGCACAGTAGGAGAGTAGGAAGAGGAAAGTAATGATAAAAGGAAATGCATCTGTTTGCTCTTCCCTATTTATTCCTCCCCAGTTTTTAGCACTGAGGACCCTGCATAGCATCTTTCTACTAATCACATCAATGAAAGGCCTGGAGTTAGAAGCCAGGACACCTGTACTGAAGTGCTTTCCTCTGGAGTAACCAAGCCTCCTCCACTATACGTGCCTGCATCACCGAACCATTAGCACAAAAGGCACCACTGTGCTCTCCAGCAGAAGCCTGCAATCTGTCACTACTACCTCCACCCAGAACATACCACAGGTCTAAGAGTCAGTGAACAGGTTTTACCACAACATAAAAAGAAGTAAAACACACAGCGCTCTCTACAACTGGAGAAAATACAGAGGAGATAAACTAACAAAAAATGCTTAGTTTTTAACTCCTCCATGTTTTGGGGTAAATAGAACTCAAATGTCTGTTAATTTATATAGCGTACCTACCAAATTCTACATAATATGTTTATAGCCACATACACTCAATATAAAGCTTGCCCTGGATGGTGTAGCTCAGTGGGTTGAGTGTCGGCCTGCAAACACTCAGTTCAATTACCCAGTCAAGGCACACACCTGGGTTGCGGGCCAGGTCCCTGGTAGGGGACACATGAGAGGCAAAAATACATTGATGTTTCTCTCCCTCTCTTTCTCCCTCCGTTCCCCTCTAAAAATAAATAAATAAATAAATAAATATATATATATATATATATATATATATATATATATATATATATATAAAATTCTAACCATTTTTATGTATTTGTTGAATTTATGTAGTACATTCCTACCAAAGAGATTTTTTTTTTAATTTTTCTTCGGGAAAAATGTTTTGAATAATTTTAAATTGAAGAGAGTTCGTAATTTTATTCAAACTGTTGTGCTAGCAGAAAGGAAGAATAAATTACTTGCGTGCCCAGCATATATTTTGGGTAAGATTATAAAGCCTTTAAAAACAGAAAATGAACTGAGGCTTGCATCCATTATTCAGGCTTACAAACTTAAAACTCCTTCTAATTTTAAATCTCTCAGAGAAAATTTAGTCCAGCTTATTACTGAGTTTTATCTTATTGCTAAAGAATGATCAGAACATGAAAAGCAAGATGGTACAGAAAAGTGAATAACAGAAGGAGAAGCAAGATGGTGGAGGGGTGAATGGAAGTCATATTGACCTCCTCCCAGGACCGATCTGGATTTACAGCTAAATTGTGGAGAAATAACCCCAAACAAAGAGAGAGAACCCTTCGGACAGACAGAAGAATCAGTTTCAGCACAACCTGACTGATAAGGTGTGCAGTGGAGGTGCGAGAAGGCTGGGCACCCTCAGGCAGCAGTGCCAGAGTAATATTTAAGCAGCCAGTTGGATCCCCCTGAGAGAGTGGGGTCTAAACCATACCGGAGATCCCCATCCTACAGCACCAGAGCCCAAATAGTACAAAGATCACAGACAGCTGCAAAAAGCGAAAAGCGGGAAGGCTGCTCTCTGCCAGACACAGGTGGCTGGTGACAAGAAGAGTCATTTAAAGGGCCAAGGCACAAACTTTCATTTGAAGCCACTTACCCTGGGCTCCGGCAAAGGTGGGGGCAGAGTGGGCTAGAGATGCCTGAGGAGAGGCTGGGGATGGAGGCTTTGGGGAGAGAACTGAGAGAGTAGCTGATCCCGGTGCTAAGTCAACCCCCATAAGGCAGCATCTTGCTCAGGCAGACCACTCCCCACCTGCAGCTGAGAGGAAACAACAGTCCCAAACCCAGGAGGGTTTTGGCCCCGCCCTATGATACTTAAGCCTGACTGCTAAGCACAGAGTGACCGCATTAACACGTGAAGGAGACAGCCACAGACAGTAGATCCCTGGAAGTCTCAAACAGACTTCCTAAGGTCAGATGGGGTCAACATCTGCGATCACCAGAAGTGGATCCAGAAAGAAAAAACAGCAGTAAATACTAGAGGTTACCAAGAGGAAATCCACAGTTTTCTTCATGATTTGCAATATTTTCTTTACTGCATACCTTTTTAACATTCATGTTTTTGCCCATCAGGTTGGTGCATATTAAGTCACTAGATTTTATACTATACTTTATGTCTCTCCTTTCTTATAATAGCCTTAATCTCTTTATAGCCTTCCTAATACTGGTTTATTTGATGTTGATAGTGGGATTGCAAGGGGGAAGTTATTTTTGTTGTTGTGCATTTCTTTTCTGGGCTTTGTTATTTTGCTCTGGCAGCCAAATAATGGGAAGACAAAGAAAGAACTGCCAATTGAGAGGGAAGGAGGAATCCTAAGAAAGACTACTGAATGAAACAGAGGCAAATAAACTATCAGATACTGAGATCAAAACCATGGTTATGAGGAAGCTCAATGAACTCACTGAACTCAGTGAGAATTACAAAAAACTACAGGGAAACTAGGAGGAACTTATAGCAAACTATATCAGCATGAAAAAGGTCATAAAAATTATCAAGAACCAAGAGGAAATGAAGAATACAACTTCTAAATTGAAGAACACAGTAGAAGGAATCAAAAGGAGGCTGGATGAAGCAGAGGACTGAATCAGCGAGCTGGAGGACATGTTAGAAAAAAACTCCCAAAAAGAATAAGAAAATGAAAAAAGGCTCAAAAAGAATGAAGTGGGGTTAAGGCAAATGCAGGACAACATGAAATGTAATAATATCCATATAAAAGGAATACCAGGAGAAAGAGAGGACCAAGGGATAGAAAACCTGTTGGAAAAAGTAATGATGGAAAACTTCCCTAATTTGAGGAGAGAAAAAGTAACACAAGTTCAGGAAGCACAGAGGATCCCATTCAAGAGGAACCCAAAAAGACCCACTCCAAGACACATCATCATTAAAATGGCAAATATCAAAGACCAAGAGAGAATCTTAAAGGCAGCAAGGGAGAAACAGGAAGTAACATACAAGGGAGTGCAGATAAGGCTAGCAGCTGACTTCCCCACAGAAACACTACAAGCCAGAAGGGAATGGCAAGAAATATTCCAAGTAATGAAAAACAAAGGTCTGCACCCAAGACTACTCTACCCAGCAAGGCTCTCAATTAAAATGGAAGGAGAAATAAGGAGTTTCCCAGACAAAAGAAGGCAGAAAGAATACACCTCTGCCAAATCAGCATGGCAAGCGATGCTAAAGGGACCTAAGAAGATCAACAAAAAGAGTCAGAGAGAGAGGAACACAAGTACAAAGGGAAAAAATGAATTAGTACCTACAAATAATAACTTTAAATGTAAATGGATTAAATGCTCCAATTAAAATACACAGAGTAGCTGAATGGATAAGAAAACATGACCCACACATATGCTGCCTACAAAAGACCCACTACAGAACAAAACACCTACACAGACTGAAAGTAAAGGGTTGGAAAAAAATATTCCAAGCAAATGGACAGGAAAAAAAAGCAAGGGTAGCAATATTTGTAACAGACAAGAAGACTTCAAAACAAAAGCCATAAAGGGAGACCAAGAAGGACACTTCATAATGCTCAAAGGAAGAATCCATCAAAAAGACATAAACATTGTAAACCCAACACAGAAGCACCCAAATAGATAAGGAAAATCCTGGAAGACTTCAAGAGAGATATAGACTGCAACTCACTTAGAGTAGGAGATTTTAACACCCCACTGTCAACAATGGATAGATCTTCCAAACAAAATATTAGCGAGGATACTGTGGAACTGAACAACACATTAGATCGGACTTAACTGATATACATAGAACCTTTCATCCCAAAGAAGCAAAATACATTATTTTCAAATGCACACGGAATATTTTCAAAGACCACACGACAGGACACAAAACAAGCCTCAACAAATTGAAGAAAATTGAAATCATATCAAGCATTTTCTCAGACCACAAGGGCCTAAAACTTAAACCAACCTCAAGGAAAAAAACTCAAAAGCATTCAAACTCATGCAGACTGAATAGTATGCTATTAAACAATGAATGGGTCAATACTGAGATCAAAGAAGAAATCAGAAAGTTTCTGGTAACAAAGGAAAATGAACATACAAGAGTCCAAAACCTATGGGACACAACAAAGGTTGTCCTGAGAGGAGAGTTGATAGCAATACAGGCCTAACCTAAAAAAGATAGAAACATTTCAAATAAACAACCTAACCCTACATCTACAAGAACTGGAAAAACAACAACGAACAAAGTCCACAGTGAGCAAAAGAAAGGAAATAACCAAGATCAGAGCAGAACTGAATGACACAGAGACTAAAAGAACAATTAAAAAAGATCAATAAATCCAGGAGCTGGTTCTTTGACAAGATAAACAGAATAAACAAGCATTTAAGCAGACTCATCCAGAAAAAAAGGGAGAGGATCCAAATAAATAAAATCAGCAATGAAAGAGGAGAAATTACAACTGATACCACAGAAATACAAAGGATTGTAAGAAATTACTATGAACAATTATATGCCAAGAAATTTGAAAACCTGGGTAAAATGGACAAATTTCTATAAAAATATTATCTTCCAAAACTTAACAGAGAAGAAGCAGAAAGCCTGAACAGACCGATAACGGTTGGTGAAATTTAAGCAGTAATCAAAAAATTCAAGGTACGCAAAAGCCCTGGACCAGATAGATGGTTTCAGAGCAGAATTTTTCTAAACATTTCAGGAAGAGCTACCCCTCTCCTTCTCAGACTATTTGAAAAAATCCAAGAAGAGGGAAGACTCCCAAACTCTTTTTATGAAATCAGCATCATCCCACTCCCAAAACCAGATAAAGACACAAGAAAGAAAGAAAACTACAGGCCAATATCGCTGATGAACATAGACGCTAAAATCATCAACAAAATATCGGCAAACTGCATCCAGCAATACATTTAAAAGATCATACATGATGATCAAGTGGGATTCATCCCAGGGATGCAAAGATGGTACAACATTCGCAAATCAATAAATGTACTACATCACATAAACAAAAGGAAAGACAAAAATCACATGATCATATCAATAGATGCAGAAAAAGCATTTGATGAGGTACAGCACCCATGTATGATAAAATCACTCAGTAAAGTGGGAATAAAGGGGGCATACCTCACATAATAAAGGCTATATATGAGAAACCTACATCCAACATTATACTGAACAGGCAAAAACTAAAAGCGTTCTCACTAAGATTGGGAACAAGACAAAGATGTCCCCTTTTACCACTTCTATTCGGCATAGTATTAGAAGTCCTAGTCACAGCCATCAGACAAGAAAAACAAAAAATAAAAGGCATCCAAATTGGAAAGGAGGAAGTAAAACAGTCATCTGTTTGCAGATGACAGGCTAGTGTACATAGAAAACACTACAGACTCTACCAAAAATCTACCTGACCTAATAAGTGAATTTGGCAAAAGAGCAGGATACAAAGTCAACATTCAGAAACCAAAGGCATTTTTGTACACCAACAAAGAAATAGGAGAATCAGAAATAGGGGGAAAATCCCATTGACTATAGTAACAAGAAAAATAAAGTACCTAGGAATAAATTTAACCGAGGCGGTAAAAGACCTGTACTCAGAAAAGTACCCAACACTGAAGAAAGAAATTAAGGAAGACAAATAAATGCAAGCAAACACCATGTTCATGGGGTGGAAGAATTAACATCATCAAAATGTCCATAGTACCCAAAGTGATTCACAGATTCAATGCAATCCCTATTAAAATACCAATGACATATTTCACAGATATAGAACACTTCAAAAATTTATGTGGAACCATAAACGACCCTTAATAGCTGCAGCAATTTTGAGAAAGAAGAACAAAGTAGGAGGGATCACAATACCTGACATCAAACTATATTATAAGGCCACTGTAATCAATACAGTCTGGAACTGGTGTAAGAACAGATACACAGATCAATGGTACAGAATAGAGAGCGCAGAAATAAACCCATGTCTCTATGGTCAATTAATATTCCACAAAGGGGGCAGAAGCATAAAATGGAATAAAAATAGCCTCTTCAACAAATGGTGTTGGGACATCTGGACAGCTACGTGACAAAAAAAAAAAAAATGAAGTTCAACCACCAACTTACACCACACACAAAGATAAACTGAATATGGATGAAAGACTTAAATATAAGTCACGACATTATAAAAGTCCTAGAGGAGAACCTAGGCAGGAAAATCTCAGATATTCCACACAGCAATATTTTCACCAACATGTCCCCTAAAGTAAGGGACATAAAGGAAAGAATAAACAAATGGGACTTCATCAAAATAAGAAACTTCTGCACAGCTAAAGAAAACATCAGCAAAATGAAAAGGGGACCAACCATATGGGAAAACAGATTTGCCAATGATACCTCAGACAAGGGTTTGATCTCCAAAATATATAAAGAACTCACACGACTCCACTCCAGGGAAACAAACAACCCAATTAAAAAATGGACAAAGGACCTGAACAGACACTTCTCCAAGGAGGACATACACAGGGCCCAGAGACACATGAAAGGATGCTCGGTATCACTAGCCATCAGAGAAATGCAAATTAAAGTCACAATGACATGCCACTTCGTACTGGTCAGAATGGCCATCATAAACAAATCAACAAACAAGTGCTGGCGAGGATGTGGAGAAAAGGGAACCCAAGTGCACTGTTGGTGGGAATGCAGACTGGTGCAGCCACTATGGGAAACAGTTTGGAATTTCCTCAAAAACGAAAAATGGAACTGCCTTTTGACCCAGCAATTCCACTGCTGGGATTATACCCTAAGAATCCGGAAACACCAATTCAAAAGATCCTACGCACCTCAATGTTCATAGCAGCACGATTTACAATAGCCAAGAATTGGAAGAAACCTAAGTGCCCAACAGTAAATGAGTGGATCAAAAAACTGTGGTATATTTACATAATGGAATACTACACAGCAGAAAGAAAGAAAGAGCTACTACCCTTCGAGACAGCATGGATGGAACTGGAGAGAATTATGCTAACTGAAATAAGCCAGGTGGTGAAAGACAGACACCACATGATCTCACCTATAAGGTGAAGCTAATCAACAAAACAAACAAGCAAGCAAAATATAACCAGCAACACTGAAATAAGAAACAAACTGACAGCAACCAGTGGGGAGGAGGGAGAAGGATTACGGGGGGAAAGAAGGGGAAGAGTCATCAAGGAACATGCATAAAGGATCCATCCACAAAGCCAAATGAAGGAAGTTTTGAGGGTGGGAGGTGGGGAGGGCTGGAGAAAGTGGTGGTGGGAAAATGTTGACCAAAAGAAAAATAGAGGGAGGCTAAGAATAGTACAGGAAATTCAGAAGCCAAAGAACTGATATGTACAGCCCATGGATAAGAACTAAGAGGTGGGGAGATGACAGGATGTGGTGCAGGGCGTAGGGGATACAGGGGAGAAAAAAAATGGGACAACTATAATAGGACAATCAATGAAATATACAAAAAAAAAGTGGATATCAGAGACAATTTTATCAGTTCAAAGAGAGAGATAATGAAAAATTTTCTTCCCACAATGTGTAAACAACGTACAGAATTTCCCATCATAGTGTATGACTTTCCCGATCCTGTTTGTCCATATGCAAAGACACAAGCATTGTAACCTTCAAATGCAGACTTCACAACATCTGTGCCAAGGGTTTTGAAAACCTGAAAGCAAAAAAAAAAAAAAAAAAAATACAATTACCATGGATTTTAATAAAACCCCTTCAGTGTTGACAATATCTTGAATGCTACTTTTATCTCAGAAGGATTATACTACCTTAATAAACCACTGCAGAACCATTAACAGGGTATGCATATATATATATTCCCAGTTTTTAATAAAAAGGAAACTTTTTAAGCAAGGAAAAAGCAACCTTTATCCCTTTTCTTACTTACATTAACAAAAAATTCCTTAAATATAAAAATACAAACAAGGCAAAGTGATAATCATGTATATAAGCAAAGACGATTTTAAAGCATGACAATTTACCATTTCAGAAATAAACTTATAAAGTTGTTCATTCTGTCAGAGCTTCCAGAAACTAAATATTCAAAACCCAAAAGTCACAGTGGCCAGAAGTTATTGCCCAAACCATGTCAAATCAATGCCATCACTTTTAGGATCCGGTTATTCATCAAAATAAGTGTCTGGAGGCAGATGAAGCATCATGGCTGTGCTCCCCGAAGTCAGAGACCAGATGCTTTTTCCCACTTGGATATTTGCCCAAGACGGAGAGGATGTGCAGCCAGGCTGTGAGGGGCCTGTGTCCATGCCTGCTGCTCTACATAACTGCAATGGGACACTCTGGGGTGAAGGACAAATAGTTCATCCAGACCACTGATGTAAATGAAGCAAATCAAGATGTGTGGTCATCCCAGTTACACCCAACAGGGAAGGGGACCAAACAAAGCTTTCCAAATCCTAACAACCCTTCATGTCGCCCCAGCCTCTCAGATTAGCACTCCAAGGGCACATAAAACACCTCCCTGCTTTAAAAACAAGGAACATCAAAGGGACGGGTGTGATCAGACTCTCAGTCAGAGGCAGAGTGAGACACTGCTTTGTGGGGTCATCACAGTTCGAGGTGGGAGCCTCATCAACCCCTCAGGAGTGCTCAGTCTCTGGAAGTGACGCCAGGGTAGCAGACCCACCATATCCCCTGCAGTGACGTAGGGCCCTCCGGCCAGAACACCCGCCCCCTAGAAAGGGCTGATAAACACTGGTCATCTCCATCTCAGCCCCACAGAAACCAACCCTGCTAACAGCATAGCCTGTCACCCAAGGCCAAGATACAAATACAGCCAACTGGACTTTGGCTTTCTTCAGGCACCATTCCCTGCCACCTTGTTTAAACTCTGTTGCCCTCAGTCCTGTCAGTCGGAGATTTACAAACTGTCATTTCAATTGAGTCATTTCCACAAATGACAAGTCTCATTCATTCTGAGTTAACTTTTATCCATTTCAGCTTTTAGGAGCTGATATTTTCTGATCTTATTTTCAAATTCTGATGACTTAGCCCTCAACTGTAACAGCAGCTCACACTGTTCCCGTACTCATCCTCACAACAATGCTACAGGGAGAGTGGTGTTGCTGGATCCATTTTTCAGGGGCTGAAGGTAGGTTGCTGGGCATGCCCAGGGAGTGGTGAGGTGGGGATCTGCACTCAGGACCTTCTGGCTCAAAAGCCTGTGCATCTAAAGGCTCATAACATGTGTGTCCTCTTCCCACACCCTCGATGTCAACCACAAGGTCCCTATCCTGCCTGGAAAGATGCTCTCCCCCCAGTAACTCCTGCGAAGAAGCAAAAGAGAGGAATCTCAGGGAGACTCAGGGCTCCAAGCCACCCATTTTAGGTTCATTTTCACCACTATATAAGGAAGATTAGGAAAAACTCTTCAATTCTCTCTGACTAAACAAAAGGAATCCATCACTTTTACCATTTCACAGAGTGACAATGGATAGAAGAACAGCCTTCACTAACTTCCCGAAGAATAAAAAAAGGAGTTTCTCCCATACTTCTGTCTGGGATAAACCAGAGTCATGGAAAATATATTGGGTTGGCCAAGAAGTCCATGATACTTTTTCTGTACAATGGCTCTAGTAGTGCTTAGTTATCTTTAACTTCATTTGAAACAATTGTGTTAGATTGTATTGTGACAGCTGTCACATCAGCATGCATTTAGAAAAAACTTAACAAAATTAATGAATTTTTGTGCAGCTATTTTAATACTGACGATGAAAGAAAATACACAACATTTTCAACATATTATGCTTTATTATTTCAGGAAAGGTAAAAATGCAACTGAAACACAAAAAAACGATTTGTGCAGTGTGTCAAGGTACTGTGACTGATTGACCATGTCAAAAGTGATTTGTGAAGTTTATTGCACTATTGATATTTTGGCCAAATAATTCTTTGCTATGGGGCTGTCTTATGCATTGGAAGATGTTTAGCAGCACCTCTGATCGCCACCTACTAGAAGCCAATAGCAGGAGATAGCCAACATAATCAAAATATCCAAATCAATAAAGTATTGGTGAAATTAAAAAATGTGTCTTTCATAGAAAACATTCAATAGACTTTTTAGCCAACCCAATATTTAAACCAAACCCAAAAGTTTTCAAAATTAAATTCTTCCCTAGGGTTAAAATCCATGCCCACCATTTTGCTACTTCTTTATTTTCCACAAAGCTAACTTAGCAGGAGTTACCTGACAGAAGGGGCAGGGTTTGGGGAGGAGGGGAGTAAGGGAGCATCACAGGTGGTGCTAGGGACATGACTACAAAACGGGCCTACAAAATGCAGGTCTGGAGGCAATGAGACACAGGCCTGGCTCGATCTCAGCTTCAAGTAACCCACCTAAGGATGGTTTAGGACCCAGAGAAGTAGCCGGACGCTGCCCACATCTCCAGGGTCCCTGGCAAGGAAAAGAGCTCCCACAAAGGAGTTATTTACCATCACTTACCAAACTGGCTAGGGAGGGGAGGGCTGATTTTAAGAAGCCGCTTTCCCCACTGGCATCAAACCCCACTGAGAGCCTCACCTCGCCAGGTTACCCAAAAGCCACCTTGCTGCTTCTCTGAGCAGACCTGAAAGCTGATTTTCCAGAGTTATCCAAAGTTATCACAGGGGCCTCACTTGATGGGAATTGCCCACCAGAGGGCACTGTTAAAACAAAAGACTCTTCCATCCAGGCTTCAAGTTTCTCCAGGGTTGAATCAAAGAACAGGTTGTGTCAGATCAAAGCCTCTCTCTGGAGCTTTGAAGAATCATTAAGAAAATTAGACCTTATCTAATGGCCTTTAATTTAAATAAGTTCAGCTTTAAATAGTTCACTGATTTTTTTCTAAATCTAACATTAATTTGGAAGGAAGAAATATTCATGGTCATCTTACTCAGTGTTCATTTAACATTAAGGGAAACTTGGTTTTATAGTAAAAGGCATGGTGTATTTTCTCAAGATGTCTTTTTAAATTAAATTTACTGGGGTGACATTGGTTAATAAAACTATATAGGTGTCAAGTGTACAATTCTATGATACGTCATCTGTATATTGTATTGTGTGTTTACCACCCAAAGTCAAATCTTCATCCATCACCATATATTTGACCCCCTTTTACCCTTTAATAACCCCAACCTCCTTCCCTCTAGTAACCTCCATACTGTTGTCTGTGTCTATGAGTTTCATTAATTTTTTTTCTTGTTTGTTCCATTGTTGCTTTCAGTTTTATATTCCACATGTGAGTGAAATCATATGATTCTTGTCTTTTTCTGACTTATTTTGCTTAGCATGATATTCTCAAGGTCCATACATGTAGCACTTCATCTTTTCTTAGGGCTGAGAAGTATTCCATTGCATGTATCTTATCACCCAATTTTCTCTTCAGATCGTATAAATCTTTCAAGATGCCTTTCTATTCAAATGAAAAGAAAAGGAAGAGGGAAAGGAGAAGAAAGGGGAAAAGGAGGCAAGGAGGGGGAAGAGGAAAGGAAGAAGAGGGAGAAGGAAGGGGAAGAAAAGAAGGAGAAAGAGGAGAAGGGGATGAAGAGGATGAAGAGGATGAAGACTACGACAGATATCATGCTAAGTTTGCATCTTCCCCTGTTTATAGAAGGAATTCAGCCTGTCAGTTCAATTCCTGTGCCAAAAATGGCAGCATGAAAACTTTAGTCCATATTTGAAATTAAAGTCACTTTTAGAACAACAGCTATTAAAATTAGGGATGAAGGAAGATAA
The DNA here is from genome assembly GCA_004026545.1 of Mormoops blainvillei. Classification (NCBI taxonomy): domain Eukaryota; kingdom Metazoa; phylum Chordata; class Mammalia; order Chiroptera; family Mormoopidae; genus Mormoops; species Mormoops blainvillei. The sequence goes on along the minus strand of PVJD01000613.1, from coordinate 285,764 downwards.
TCTTTAATAGAGTGTTTAAAAATAGGTATTTTCCTATTTTTAAGCTAAAAATACACTAGTTTTTCTAGCTAGTTTTATATGCTAGTTTTATAACACATGGTTGTACTAGAAAATAGTGTTTAGTTTTTATAATTTAATGGAACAATCTCAGATTATTTTAGAGTCAAAGAACTCAAAGCATCTGGGAAGAGATGCTGCCACACACCTGATGCATGAAAATGAGCCTTATCAGTTGAAAACTGTCATAATCTAAGACTATTTTCAAATTTGGGGCATTTCTTTTTACCTTCCGAAAGCGCTAAACTTGTTACTGCTTCCCTAATCCTGACTCTTGAAGAATCGGACAACATCATCTGTCCCCACAGTTTATCACCATCAGTAAACAAGTCCTTTCCTTCAGCAAATGTTTACTGAACGTGTCCGGTGTGCCAGGACATGGTCACACAGCACTCTACTCTCTGTCTCTGAGCTTTCCCTCAGGACAGCCCTCTATCCCCAAAAGGACTCAAATTCAGTTTAAGAAAGGGGGAAATCCAGCTGCTCATTATTAGGTAAGCTAAAAGTGGAGAACTTCATGGCTCTTCAACCTCTATTGAAGACATTCTAAAGACTGTACAGTGAACTGGCTCTTCTCCCTTAACAAATTCCCTCATACCAGCCAATTCATTCCCATTCCTATATTAAAGCCAAAATCTGGATTCCCGTATCTGCAACATTGAATTCCTCACCAGACTCCTAGCTACCAACACTGATTAACCCAATTGTCTAAATGCAAAAGTCATCTTCACTCACTCATCTATTCATTCAACAGGGCTGCCCTATCATCTGTCATTGAGAACACACCAATCCTTTCCTCTTACGCCTTACATCAGCCCCAGGACCTCAGCTCTGCTACTATCAAACTGATTAGATCTGTGGACTTAAGCAAGTTATTTTAGCTTACTGAGTCTCTTCAACAAAGAGAAATGGAGCTAAAGTTGACTTCGTCTGGGTCCTGTGAGGACGAAGTGAGATGGTGCACATAAGCACAGGCAGAGTTTCTGACACCAAAACAAAATGAAGCAGCATTGGTTCACCTTTCCTGTCCTCGCGACTCTTTCACACCAGGCACTTCATTTCTCTTTATGGTTCTCATTCTTACTGCCCTATTTTTCAGATGCTGAAAATGCGTCAGAAAATAATGCTGAATCAACATTTTCTGGAAGATAGATTTGATCTAGTCCTCTCCTTTGAACAACTTCTCTAGTGCACAAACTACCTTATGCCAACTTTTACATAACCTCAGGAAGCAAATCTCTTCCACAATCCATTTATAAACTAAATTTCTCAAATGTTAAGGTGCATGTAAATAACCTGGGATCATGATAAAAAAATGCAGTGTCAGATTCAGGAGATCAGGAATAGGTCGAAATTGCATTTCTTTTTTTTAAGCATATTTTATTGATTATGCTATTACAGTTGTTCCATTTTTTTTCTCCCCTTTCTCCCCCTCCACCCTGCACACCCCCCCGATCAGCATTCCCCCTGCCCTTAGTTCATGTCCATGGGTCATACACATAAGGTCTTTGGTTTCTCTATTTCCTATACTATTCTTAACCTCCCCCTGTCTATTTTGTACCTACCATTTATGTTTCTCATTCCCTGTACCATTTCCCCACTACTACCCCTCCCCCTCCCCACTGATAATCCCCCAAGTGGTTAATCTCCATTTCTGGGATTCTGTTCCTGTTCTAGTTGTTTGCTTAGCTTGTTTTTGGTTTTGTTTTTTAGGTTCAGTTGTTGATAGTTGTGAGTTTGTTGTCATTTTACTGTACATAGTTTTGATCTTTTTCTTAGATAAGTCCCTTTAACATTTCATATAATATGGGCTTGGTGATGATGAACTCCTTTAACTTGACCTTATCTGGGAAGCACCTTATCTGCCCTTCCAATCTAAATGATAGCTTTGCTGGATAGAGTAATCTTGGATGTAGGACCTTGCCTTTCATGACTTTGAATACTTCTTTCTAGCCCCTTCTTGCCTCTGTGGTTTCTTTTGAGAAATCAGCTGACAGTCCCATGGAAACTCCTTTGTAGGTAACTCTCTGCTTTTCTCCTGCTGCCTTTAAGACTCTCTCCTTATCTTTAATTTAGGGTAACTTAATTATGATGTGTCTTGATGTGTTCGTCTCCTTGGGTCCAATTTCTTTGGGACTCTCTGAGCTTCCTGGTCATCCAGGAAGTCTATTTCCTTTGCCAGATTGGGAAAGTACTCCTTCATTATTTTTTCAAGTAAGTTTTCAATTTCTTGCTCTTCCTTTTATCCTTCTGGCACCCCTATGATTTGGATGTTGGGATGTTTAATGTTGTCCCAGAGGTTCCAAAGCCTCTCATTTTTTTGAATTCTTGTGTCTTTATTATGTTCCAATTGAATATTTATTTCTTCCTTTTGTTCCAATCATTGATTTGAGTCCCAGTTTCCTTCTCTTCACCGTTGGTTCCCTATATGTTTTTCTTTATTTCACTTTGCACAGCCTTCACTTCTTCCTCTATTTTGCATCTGTACTCAATCATTTCTGTGAGCATCCTGATTATCAGTGTTTTGAACTCTGCATCTGATAGGTTGGCTATCTCCTCATCACTTAGTTCTTTTTCTGGAATTTTGATCTGTTCTTTCATTTGGGCCATATTTCTTTGTCTCGGTACACCTGTTACATTATAGGGGGTGGAGCCTTAGGTATTCGCCAGGGCAGGGCAACCCAGGTCTCTGTGTTGTGGCACTGTATGTGGGGGAGGGGTCAGACACAGAGCCATGCCTCTTGTTCAGCTCTCACCCCGCTTTCAGTCACTTCCCCTGCTACCCACAAGTGAATTGGCTCCTTCTGGTGCTGATTTCTGGGTGGGTGGGCTTGTGTACATTCTCCATGGGTCTCTCCAACAAACTCTCTTATGAGGCTGGGAGTTTCTCCTGCCACTGCAACCCCCCCAGATTCTTACAGCCAAAGGTTTTGAGGCTTTAGTTTCCTGCACTGGAACTCTGGGTTTCAGGGTCTGTCTCAATTCTCAGTTGTTCCTCCCAGCTTATCCACAAGTGAATGTGGGACCACCCAGTCTGCCAGCCGCCACCTAACCTGCCTGGTCCGCCGCCTTGCCACGTATCCTCTCCACCCCTGTTGCCCATCTCTGCCCCTCCTACCAGTCTGGATGAATGTTTCTTCTTTAACTCCCTGGTTGTCAAACTTCCATACAGTTTGATTCTCTGGCAGTTCCAGTTTTTTGTTTTTAAGTTGGTTGCTGTCTTTCTTTCGGTTGTGTGAAGAAGCAAAGCCTACTACCTATGCCTCCATCTTGGCCAAAAGTCCAGATTCTGCATTTCTAACACGTTCCCAGACAATGCGGATGATTCGGGTACGGGGACACATCAAATTGCAAGAAACTAGACAAGATGCCATCACATGGTTTAAAAACCAGGACAGGCTGGAATTCTTATCCTTGTTTAAACACATAAAGACCTGAAGCAGTAACAAACCAAGAAGCTGCCCAGCCATGAAGCCCGTGTTCTTGCTCCAACATGTCACCGCTCGGCTCAAATGCCCTCCTTGACCCACCTATGGAAGTACACTTGTCCTGCTCACATGAAATGTCAATATATGATAGCGTCCTGGGAGGATCTTCGAGTCTGTTCTTATCTGCCCATGTCATAGCTACATTTTAGACTGTAAAAAACTACAACACAGGTTTCATGGACAAAAATCCAGCTACTTGAAGTTCTCTAAATATTTTAAACAAAATGTTTTTTCCATCTAGAACCTACATGATCCACTCAAGTAGGAGAAATGTGACTTGTGCTTGAAGTCTACCTAGTAAAGCTCTACACCACAGCAAGACTCAAGGGTACGTGGCTTATTTGCCAAGTTTAGCAGCATGTAAATGTCCCCCAACAGTGATTTATTTATTAACACTTCAAAATAGTAGTGTCAAAGTTTTGAAACAAAAGTTATGATCATCACACTTAGAGGTCAAAAAAAAAAAAAATCAGCCTTTTAGGCTGATTGAACTCTTAGGCTTAAGATAAATGGAACTATATAACAACCATAAAAGTTAAGTTATCAAAGACTAATTTTATATAAATTATATCTTTTTAAATTAGATATTTTAAGAATTTTAGGGTAGGTATGTTTTCCTCATTATGAAAATAAACCAAAATAAAGATTTTGAAAATATCTTACCATTTCTTGCGAAACATAATCTGGACTTTTTGTATCAGCAGAATAAAAAGAAAAGTCATAAGTGAAGGTCTTGGTCCGTTCTCTTCCTGAGTCCCCAGTGCCTCCTTCTGGTATCTAGAGAGTTATGATTACATAATAAGAAGAGGCAAGAGTACTGTCAGTGGACAAGTAATCTAATTTAAAATTGTCTTCTTAAAAAATATACAATGATCACCATTTTTCATATTTACATTCTAAGAAGTATTTAATTCCTCCTGACCACCCCACCACACCAAAAATAAATAAATCTACAGTCAATCTCTGATATGACCCAAAGCTACTTTCCTGGGCTTTTGATCATGATTACTTTATATGAACCCAACACTCCAGCTAGACTCTATTTCATCCTGTCCTCAACGCTTTTTACTGTTCCCTCTACCTGAAACCACCAGAGCTGGGGTCTGCATAACTCCAGGGGCAGCTATTCACATAGATCCTCATGTAACTGAAGTCCCCTAGAGCTGTGTGATTTTGTGGCCCCTGTGAAAACTCCAGGTGAGAAGCTTCCTCTTCCATGAAGTGTCCCTTGGCTATTCCATCCAGAAATACTTCCTCCCACCTCTGACAGGCTAGACTCTCCCAAGACATATCATATGATTGCAAATGTTTGCATATATCTTGTCTAGCTTGCTCCATACCTAAACTGAACCAAAAAACCATGTTTAAAAATCTTCATATGCCACCAAAGCCTTATACAGCTTTCTGAATAAATCAATGACAGATTTTCCCAACATAATTCAGACACTATAAAGAAAATTTTTTAAGGTTCTTATTATTAAAATGTTAAAACCGTGGGTGTATGTTCTGGTTATATCAGTCAAGGAAGTGTCTGTAAATCTCAAAAAGCAACAGAGTAATCAAGGAAAACAGATTTCACCAACACAAAGAAAAGTCTCTCGCTCTTTCAGTAAATACAATTGTTTAATGATTAAACTTTCACCACAGCACTGTGAGTATACAAAGACACATGAAGCAAAGCAAAGCAAAGGTAACTAACAGCAAGGCAAGGGCAAGTGGTGGCTGGCAGAAAAGTGAGAAGACACAGGAGGTCAAGGGAGGGAACGCTAACTGTGCGCCAGTCAGAGCTAGAATGTACAAGGACTGTGGTTAGTGAGGAAAGAATGACATTCCACTGGAGAATGCCTCAGGCACAGGGACACCAGAGCCTCAAAGGAGGCCTATCAAATTATCTAGGGCACGACCCAGCTGGAAGATAGGAGCATGCCCCACCTTCTATCAATGGAGATAAAGTTGCACCACTATGAAATCCGATTTCAAAGTGTCCAGTCCCTTGAGCCACAAATTAAGAGAAATCCAATCTGTGACTGATCTGCACTTGACCATGCAGCAGCAGGCCTCAGAAATGCAAACCTGTAAGTTTATGACAAATATCTAAGGGAAAAGGGGATGAATCCATAACACACGATTTCTTTATTATTAATTTTACACCCTTATTTCCTCCCTAAGTAAAAAGCATCAGGGACTTAACAAATCCACTGATCAAAGAAACAAACAGGTATTTTAAGTGCAAAAGGAAGAACTTACCATCTTAGAAAAATTATTTTTTCCAGAGAAAAATTCAGCATTTTTATCTTTTATGGCTTAAATTTTGAATAATATGGGCACCTCTTGCAAAGTTTATAAACATCATTATTTCCATTAAAAATAAACTGGGCCAAAGCTTATTTAATAATTCACAAAATGCAGTCAATGGCCAGGCTAAGGATCCACCACAGGATAAAAATGCCTGGGTCTAGACTAAGCCAATGAGCTCACATACCAGCGCTACAGCCTGGGTCTGGTTTTCAGATCAAATGAAACCAGGGATGGGAGAGGAAACGGAGGATCAACTCTCTCGCTTCCTGACTGAGCCCACGCAGAGAGCCAGTTCACAGGGCTGACTGAGCTGAGAAAGGAGGCGTGTGAAGCGGCAGGAGCACCTCATTCATCCGCGAGTCACCGTAATGAACATGGGGCTCATGGAAGGGGAGCAAGGCCAGGTTACTACTTGCCTTTAAGTTTGTGATTATTGTTTTGCTTTTCTCCATTTGAATAATGAATTTGGCTTCCAAGTCCTTTTCCCTGCAACACAAATAATTCAGTTTGGTTAGGAGAGGAAAGATTGTTATAAAAAGAATTCTCACTTTTTACACGCGGGAGTTGGTTTCTAAATGTCATCTGAAGCACAATCCCTGATACCAGTATTCTCAAATCCTTACTAATATAAACAAGAAGACACACAAAATAGCTACCATCATCAAAAACTAAGACAGACAAATAATGTGTTGTCAAAATCTAGAAAAATTTCTAACTGTAAGTCAAAAGGAGTATAAATGAAATGACAGAAACTACGGAGGGCTGTGAATCATGAAAAAAGCAGCCCCACTAATGGGCTATAAAAAGAAAGACACTTTATCCCTCCACCCAGGATGAGAGCTAAGAAAAAAACTGGAGTGAGTGGTCACAACCAGGTGCTGCTTCAAGAAACAGCCAGGGCACTGCCACCTCCTTCCACCTTCCTTCTATGTCTATTCAGAACAGGAAGTCGGGAGAACTCCTAAAAAAGTATAGTTCTCTAGACTAAATGACCGTGCCTACACAACGGAGTATTATTTCACTGAAAAAGGAATGAAGATCTCTCTATACTGCTACGGAGTGGAAGCTAGGATCTATTAAGCGGGGAATGCAAGGTGGGAAAAAGTATACGAGAACTTATTAAAGGTAAGAAGGATAACCTAGCATTTTTCAAAAAGTTACCAATAGAAAAAGGAGAAAATGTAGTGGAGCAAACAGGGATAGAATCTAGATTTCTAAAGAAACATCTTAATCTGTCAGTCATCTTTAGAATGATGAAAATAATTTACACAAAATGAAACAAGGTTACATAAAATTTTAAAATTTTTATAAGAGGATATTAGAGTTTATTTGAGCCAAATAGGATATGCCTGAAAGCAAGATATTAACAGACTAAGAAAAATGCCTGCCAATTATATTTTCAAATAACCTAAAATGCAAACTTATAAGTTGAAGCAAATAAACCTGTGTACTGCACAGTAAGACACAATTTCAATTATCACCGTATGGAACAATTTGACTGTATAATGTAGTGGGACATAACCTAAGGAGTAAAGAAATCTCACGCATTTTCAGTAACCATATTTTTGGTGGAAAAGTAGACACCATCATTGAGTCTTCTGTCTGTGTATTGCGGGATAATACGAGAGGAATTATGTACGTGCCACTGAGAAGGAAGGTTTTGGATGAAAGGAGATACAAACATAAGATTCATGATGTTATAAATCGAAGCTCTATAACCCTAAATCTGAATGAGAAAGAACTAGCATGGACTTCACCTAAAGCCGACCGAGAGCCCTGGCAATGGGGAAGGCCAGCTGCCCCTGCACTGAGGGACTGTGCCTGCCAGCAGCCGCCGGTGAGCAGGGACGGGCCCGCCCCAGCCACACCAGGAGATGGCTGTGGGGCAGTTTGCCACCTAGGGCGCAGCCTTGAGAGACAAGGCTCTTGACCCACAGAAACTGTTAGATAGGAAGTAATGTTTTAAGCCCCTATACTTGGGGTAATTTGTTACACAGTAAGAGACAACTGATACAAAGGCCATGTCAAAAGGACCCAGGAGTTGACCTGAGTTAAGTTCCTACTGGCCAAAGTTGGGCACCAAAAACAATAATAACTACAAGAGAAACAGAGAGAATATGCCTAAGTTTATGAACTCATAACTGAAAATAAAAACTGAATGGTCTCCTTTACAGGATCAAAAGAATCACTGCGTTCTTTTAAAAGCTATTAGATAAAGGGAAAGAATCAAGCGTACCCCTGCATTTCCTAAATAATCTGCAATCCAGAGTAATCAAACCACTGCCAACCGTCAGGGGAAGTTTCTTTTTTTTTCAAGGTTTTCCAGCTAATAAAGGAAGATGGAATAAAAGAATTAAAATATCGACATTCTGCAACCCGTGGTAGAATAATGGCTCTAGAGAGTGACCATCAACGGCTGCTAACTCCAGCCTCCAGGACACAGTCAGACACGGGGCGCGTCCTAACTGAAGGGCCAACACCCCTGCCACGGTAGTCCTGTCCCTCACTGAACCACTAGGAACATGCGGGCAGGGGACGACCAACGGTGCAGGGAGGTGATCAGCACCATCCAGCTTCTGGGAAGACCGGCAGAAAAATGAACAGGTTTACTCAATGACAGCAACAACAGATTGCAAGGAATATAAAGATGGAAGAGTAACCTATTACAAAAGACTTGAAGGATGTAACCAACAGGATCTCAACTCAAACAGAAAAGCCTTCTTGAAATTGTACATTGAGAAATGTTAACATTGACTAGGTATTTGATGATATTAAGGAATTATTATTACTATTTTAAATGTGATAACAATATCATGATGATTTTTTTTGGTCTTAACCTTTTAGGATACATACTGAAATATCTACAGATAAAATGATATGATGTTTGAGGTTTACTTCAAAATAATCCAGAGGCAGAGGACCCAGGTGCTGATAGCACCCTGGTCACCTCAAGGTGAAGAGACAGAACACGTAAACCCAACGAGCATGTAGTAGTCAGCACCACTCAAAGCCTGTCGCAGAACTGCACAGAACTGCTGGGCTCTTCCAAGCCAGCATGAAGAAGAGTGGCTGGGATCCAGCCCAATGTGCAAGACAACTCCACTCCCACCCTCCAGGTCTTGGGCCCAAAAGTGAGACGTGCCTCAGGGAAATCCCATTCTCATGTGGCCCACAAAATAAATACTTCACAAACTGGTCCCTTTCAGGAAGCATTCAACTACCTAAAGCATACTCTGCCCAGCAAGAAAAGTGCATGGGTGAGTTTTAATGCCCCAGAATCCCCCATCTGGATTCCTCTCATTCCTCTCAGTCACTCACTAACCTAATTTGTCTAGCGCTCTCATTTTAAAACCAATAATATCGACAAGTACCTGCGGGGCAGGGGGGATTTATCCAGAGATCCAAGAAGATTAGAAGTGACCATGTCAATTTTTATTTATAAAACACAAAGCAATTCAGTTACTACCATGCCTACCACTAATGTTGGAAGCCAGAGGTTAAGTAATGTAACAGGTCCAGAGCCTTATACTTTTAGAGGCATAAGGGTCCTCTATGATCTTTAGTCTAAGCTGCAGGTAACCACAAAAGTACCTTCCTTGTTCTAAATTAACATCCATTCTATAAAGACACTAGGAAAGCTACTGACTGAAAAACCATTACGTAATGTGAGAGTGTCTTTCTATTAGCACTTCTGAAATCAAAACTGAACACGCTAGGTGGGTTTTAAAGGATTCACCACCTCCTTGACATTGTATGACTCAAGTGTGGACATGGGGAAGGGGGTGGCGACAGGTTCACTGTTCTAAGGAACACCAGTTTTCCTCAGTTTCTCAAAAAGCTCTGTTCCCCAAAAGACACATACCCCAGCTCAGACCCTTATTAGTCGAAATGTAGCCCGGGACCCAGCAGCATCATCAGCCCCCTGGGAACTTGTTAGACTTGAGGGATCTCAGGCCGCACCTTAGACCCACTGAATGGGAAGGCACCTGCAACAGGAGCCCTAGGTGACTCCCATGAACTCTAAAGTTTGAGCACTGCTCTGACGTTATGTTAACATGACAGTGATAACTAGTCTTACATTTACTCTCACAAAACAAACTCCACAATGTTCATACTTTGTACACTGGGAAACTCTAACTTTTTACTTTGACCTTTAAGTTTATTTTTTTAATTGCATGCAAGAATATGGATATAACCTAAGTCAGCTGACACTGTCTCCACCCTTTGTGCTTATGCTGTACGTTAGCTTCTGACCAAGAGCAACAACTGTCTGACATAATCGGTTCTAAGAAGTCACCTGAGTGCCATTACACCCAGGCTCCCTCATTCTCACCACTCCGCCCGGTATCAGCTTCCAGCCCTTTCTACCTCCAGCCACTTCCCAATTTCAGTGTAAGGTTGCCACAACAGTTTGAAGTCATTTTAAAAGTAATCACAGGTCATCGAGATCAGATAGAAGCCATCTGTTCCAGAAAGGAAACTTCACAAATAACAATTTCCTAGAATGTTTTCTTCTTAAGCGTAAAAACTAAAAGAAAAATATGTATCTTTACTCCAAAAATAATCTCTAAGTATAATATTTATAACAAAGGTGCTAGCAAGAGTTTTAGCCATAGAGGGCAAATCTCACTCTAGTTTCTGAAAATAAATAGGGAAAAGCCAATGTAATCTCCACAAAGCAGTTATGATGGTTGAAGTTATTAAATGCTGAGACTAACCCTTGTAGATTCCAGGAGGGTCATCAAACTTTCAAACATTTCAGAGAAGACGGGAAGGAAGGCTCCAGGTCCCTCTCTCCCTCTCCACCCTACTTACCAACCTTGCTCAGTCCCCTAATCCACTGGAGACTGACAACTGCTCACAGACTTCTCTGCACCCCAGGTGACATCAGGGTCCATCCAACAGCCCTACCTCCCCCTTACCTCCCACCCTCTCACCCCCACCCAACATGCAGCTACCTAGGGCTGTCCAGTTTACCTCTATTTACCAACCTCAGCCACATCTGCCCACTCTAAAGCCACAGTGCCATGTTGGGCCACAATCACCTCTCCCTAGTCTCCTTGCCTCCAGCCATGTCCCCTCCCATCAACACTCCACTCGGTTGTCAGGGAGATTCTTTCAAAATAGACATCTTACCATGAGGCTCCGCCACTTTAAACTCCTTCAATGACTTCTCAAAAGCTACAGGATAAAATCCAACTCTCCATGACATACACATCTGACCCTAACTAATGTGGACATTCAACACTGGGTCTATCCCATCTCCTACCCTGGCCAACTCCCAGCCATCCCTCCAGACTCGGCTGAGACTCCACACCCTCTGGAGAGCCTCCACAAGACTTCTGCCCCACCGCCTCGTTAGATGGACCACACACTTGTCTCACCCACCAGACTGTGAACTTAAGGGTAAGGACTCTGCCTGCCTGGGTTTATATCATAGGCCCTGTCATAGTAACTGCAACTTTGAGGTGCTCATAAAATGGTTGCTGAATGTAATGGGCTGACTGATTAAAATGATGAATGAATGGTTCTTACCCCAGCCTGCTCCTCACCACGTGCATCTTCCACTTAACGCCATGTCCCTTACTAGCCCCCCTAGAATCCTTTGTTCTGGCTTCCTCACAGACTGTGGTCTCTTCCTATCCTCATTTTTAAGCAAGCTTTGTCTCAGGTCTAGTTTGATCCACCTACCCTTCCTACACCTACCTAGCTTATTCCGCCTGTATGGGTTTTATTCCTCCAGATGTCATCTCTCCCATTAGCCTAGAGAATCCCAGAGAAGAAAGAGCCCAGCTTCCTTCATACTTCAACCTGAGTCCACTGAGCAGAGGGGGACTACATTCAGAGCCCCTGCGCAGGGCTCTGTCTTAATCCTTTGGCTTGAACTGCAAAACAGCAGGCGCTGAGAGCTCCCCCAGCTCGGGTCAATTTCCTCTGACATTTAAGAAACATGGGAAATAAATCTTGACATTTTTGTCACTTTGAGCAAAATAAATAATCCTAAAATATTATTTGAACACTGATTTGATAATAGAGCAAAATGAACTATGTCTCTCCCTGGCCACTCTGGTGAATTGGGTTTCTCAACTGAAAAGTCAATTATGGTCCCTTCATATAAATAAGTAATTTATTTGCAAAGTCTGGAAACTAGATCATAATGAACCAGCTGGAGTAAGTATACTGAGTTACAGATCAATATTGTTGTAGAGGGAAAAAGAAAAGAAAAATACATAAAATATCAAATCAGAAAAAGAAATAAAAATTATATGAGCTCTCGGACACGAGTAGGAGAAAGCGTATTTGAAAAAACAACGCTGTTAATTTAAATATTTTGTAAATGTTTTAAAATTATTCAGCAATTCAAATTGATCCCGTTTGTTCCCTGGTGGCATGTGTGGGCACTCCGTAACAAACAGCCTGGCTAGATGGCGTGAGGTCTCCAAACCGAGCCATCAGCTTGGAGGATTCTAAAGAGCAGCTTTTCACCCCAGTTTCTGAAATAAATCAGTATCCCCCAAACTCACCTTAAAACTTACATACTGTGAGCCAATATTTAACTGCCTTCACACTGTTGGACACTCAACAACAAAAATAAAAAATAAAAAAGTCTATTTTAAAAGAGAATGTGTGACCTCCATGTGTACTACTATGGAAAGAAGACTAAGGAACACCGTCGAGTGGGAGAAAGAACAGTAGCAAAACAGTGTGCTGACTGTGATCCAGTCTGCAGTTCAATAAATACAATAAGGCAGAATACGCACACACGTGCTTCCAGATGCACTGAACATCTCTGAACATTTCTGAAATGATAAACAGGAAGCTATTAACAGTGGTTACCTCTGGACCTTAGGGGATGAGAAAATAAATTGAACATCTCACTGTTGAAACTTGTTTTAGCATGATTTCATATTACTTTTGGAATTAAAATAAATTTAGATCATTAAAAAACAAAAAGCCCCTGAATTAAAAGTCTGGGTGGCTTCTCAGTGCTCTAGGCTTAAGTCCACAACCTGACATGGCAAGTAACAGGAGGGCGGGCCTATTACCTCGTCTCCTGACTGTCCAGCCATAGAGAGGACGCTTCACCCTCACCTTGCACTTCTACACTGCCCCCTGCCATAGGTATCCTTTTGCACTGACTAGATGTGCCTCTCCCCTTCCCTACCTCTCTGCAAAATGGTGCTCAACATTCAAAACCAGGCCCAGACTCCCCTCCTTTGAGAAGCATCCCTGATCCCCTATGCTCAATGATTTGCTCAGTGACCCCTCCCCGACCCAACAGAACCTATCTTCTTCTCTTTCATCCAGGTTCCAAATAAAATACAGGACACCCAATTAAATATGAATTTCAGGTAAACAAATAACTTTCTAGTATAACTATATCCCAAATATTGCATGAGACCTACTCATACTTTATTGTTGGCTGCTAACCCTGGCGGTACCATCCCTTACGCAGGGGTGTGCACCCAGCAGGTGATTGCAGTGAAATGCAATTGTGTCAGCCTCCATTTCTCAAGCCCAGAGAATGACTGAGCTGAGTCTTCAAGTACACCCTCAGCAACCAGTGGAGGACGAGCGGCTCCACAAATATCATGTGTCACTTCACTTATGTTAAAGTGCGGAAACAAACCAAGGGAGGGCTGCTCTCCTGAAGCCATATTTTCCTTATCTTTTATGGCCGGTTCTGAGCACTCAAAGATCCTGGGACTGCTAACTACACTTAGTGGCTCCTCGTGAATCCCTAAAAGCCCACAGCTCAGTTTTTGAGAAAAACCCAAGGAAGATAGATCCTGGAAAAAACATGGAGTGGGTTTCTCAGACAACCACGCTGACTTCATTTCAGGTCCTCAGAATGTGTGTCTCACCACACCGCAGTCAGGTGGAAGTCAGCAGCACCATGACCTACATTCAAGGGCCAACCCTGAGTGGCAGCCACTGAGAAATCTGCATGGCCTCAACCCCCTTCTCCACGGGCTACCACTGTGAATGAGCCACGGACAGCAGCGCTGCGCTGTCTCAGCCGCTATGAGCATCGCATGCTAAGTGAAATGCTCCACCGATCCCTGCGAAAACAGGAGGGAGCTATTAAGCTGAGCTTTTTATTATCTTACTTTGGTCTAGAGAGGGTGTAATAAACCTAAAACATTAGGCACAGGGCCAGCTGTTACAGGTTGGGATCCCAGAGAGGCAGACAATCTGGGGGAGTTTAGCAAGCAGGGTGCTTGCTTGGTAAGGTGTGCCCTTGGGATCAACACCTGGAGGAGGAGGAAGAGACAGAAGCAGGACTGGGCAGAGGTAGCCGTGCAGCTGCCTCGGCCGACGCCACAGGCAGTCCTAGAGCTACAGTGGCCTTGCAGAGTTGCCCAGGTAGACACAGGATAACCAGGTCTTCACGGCCCCACAATAAGAAGTCACAGGTGGCAGGCCACCTAGGGAAGGGGCAGGCTTGGGGTCCTGACGGTGAAGGCCAAGCCGATAGCACTCCAGCAGCTGGGCAACAAGCTTCAGCAAAGGAAGACGGGGGCAGCAAGCCAAGGTCCACCACACTGACTCCCCTAACTACACTGACAGAGGCAGCCACCACCCAACTCCCCAGCAGAGAGCGATGGGCAAGAAAGAAGGCAGATACTGTTTTTGTTTCCAGCTGAAGTAAAGATAGCCCAACAATCGAAACTGTCTCAATGCAAACACATTGCCTTGAGACTAAGGAGGTTCAGTTGGAGGTTAACATATTCTTATCTGGGTCACTGTATGGCGAGATTTGTGTATTCATTCAGTCCACAAATATTTAGTGAGTACCTTTGACATGCCAGACAATACTCTCAGTGCAGGGAAAAAGTGGTAAAAGACTGAGTCCTCCTGGAATCTGCATTTCAGTGAGGGGAGTAGAAAAAAATAAATACGATTACATTTTAGATACTACTAAGTATTATAAAGAAATGAAAGGGTGACCAGGGCAGAGGCAGGGGGAGGCAAGTAGTCAGAAAAGACCTCACCAGGGGGAATGTGTGAGCAAAGACCGACCAGAACAGGGCTGAGGGCCCCGCAGAGATCTGGGGAGAGCATTTCGGGTAAAGAGAGCAGCGGGTGCACAGGTTCTGAGGTAGGAACCAGCCAGAGGTCTGGGAAAGAGCAGAAGGCCTGTGTGGCTGCTGAAGGGAGAGGGGACGCAGACTGGAAGGTGAGGCCAGAAAAGGAGGCAGGGGCCACACTACATCGGGCCTGAAAGGCCTTGGGGTTCAACGGCTAAGACTTTGGAGCTAAAATGTGATCTGCAGCCATGGACGTAGGAAGGTTTCGAGTACAGGGGAGTGGCGCAATCACACTAGGTTTCTAAATGATCCCTCCAGCTGCTGTGCAGACTCCAGAGGGCCGAGAGAGGAGCAGGAGCCCAGTGAGGAGGCCACGCGTGAGGCACTGGGCCAGGGGTGAGAGCGGAGATGTACCCAAAAGATGACGAGGCCAGATTTGAATTCCCAAGACCTGCTGATCAACAGAATCATCTGAAGGGCCCAACCCACACCTACCACACCTACCTAGAATCCTAGGACAGGGACCAGGAATCTGCATATTTAACCTCCTAGGCGATGCTGACAACCAACCAAGCTTGAGAGCCACTGCCTGAGTCGGTCTGTAATCTCTCCTCCCATCAGAAGGGCTGGGACTCTCCAGAGGGTGTGGAAGCTTAAATGCCTTCAGCTCCCTCCGAGGTGGCGCTTCACTGGGTGGTCTCGGCCCATCCTCTACACGAGCCCAACCCACCTGTTCCCAATTCCAAACAAAAGTCCAGAATAGGGCTACACCTTTTGGGTTACCACTGTTGCCTTCCAACTGGGCCTCTCCTCTGACCTCTAGAACACCGAAGTCAGAGAGAAACACTGTGAAGTGGGGAGGAAGAGCAAGTAGCAAAGCAGTAAGAAAACTACAATCCAGCTTGTGGAAAAACAGAAAGGGGGGCTGGATAATATACACGTTATTGAGTATGAACCTAAAGAAGATCATAACTAGTACCATTCTAGAAACATAGGAGCGAAGTTAATTTACTCTGAGCAAGAGGCTTAATTCCATCATGCAAGCCTGGTTCCAGTTAAGAAAAACTGGTAGAAAGCTGAAGAATTTCAAACATTACAAAATTCAAGCCCCAAACCATAACTAACTACATTTTGCTCAAGACGAAAGATGACAATGACATTTTTGGTAATTCTGGATACTCTGCAGGGAGGACAACAGGGGCCAAGATGGTGAAGGGCTGGAGAGCCAAGATGAGGCTCAGAGAATGGAGCACTTGACAAAAAGAGGATGAACTCAGAAGACAGGAAGAAACCTAGCCCATGACCTCATCTCACACAAGAGAAACTGAGGCCCCAGGAGGTTAGATGACTCACTTGAAGTTGGTACCACAGTCAGCACTATGAAAGGTTAGAGGAATTAAGCAAGAAATCAATACTTTCAAAGGCACAGAGAACTGCTGAGGGCAAAGCTAGCCCCCTAACTTAATTTCAGCTACATTCTCCTTAAGGCAGGGGTTATGTAAGCTTGGGTTCCCATGGTAACACAATGGGCCAGTCAACACAGTTCAGGAATCCATACAAATATTACTCCCTAAACAGGGTACAAAGTCAGTCACCCAAGCTCCCTCATCCCATTCCAAAGTACTCCTTCCAGGACTCACAAAGACTAATGCTGGTCCCTCTGCCTGGGATATACTTTTCTCCTCCTTTTCACTTTTCCTTCAAAGCCCTTAAAGATGCATCCTCCTCTGGGAGGCCTTTCCAGACGCCCCCTGGTCACTATCTTCTGTATGGTATTCCATAACACACAGCAGTTTCCACATTCAGTTTAACTGTTGGGTGACATGTCTGTCTTCCCCACCAGTCTAGATGCTTCCCGGGAGCAGAGATCATGCCCTATCTACCCTTTATGTATCCACAACACCTAGCAGTCCTTCCATACAGTCAAGCGCTTGGACGAATGAATGAATGAGCAGTCAAAGAGTGAATAAACAGTTGAACTAAAAACATGATACTATTCTTAAACTCGAGCACTAAAATAAAGTGAATGCTTCAACATTTATTATATACATTTTTTATTTTTCAATGCAGATGTGTTTTTCCTATAAATATTCGTTAACTTGACAGATGTTAACTCCAAAGGCAGAAAGGAAGCAGCACTCTTCCCGCAGACCCACAGCTGTGACTCCAACTCCAGGACCCAGGCAAAGGGACCTTCCATCTTTTTTCAGACATAGAAAAGAGGAATACAGGATGGGCATACGGCCAATCTCCTGCAATACGCTTCTCCAAAACTCGCAAACAATATAGTCGTAAAAGAAAAGTAGAAATTTAAGAGGGGTGTTATAAATATAAATATTAAGAGCATAGGAACACTCACTAATCCTTCCTTTTGTTTTCCTGTGTTCAGACAGTAAACCAACTATTGAACGCCCCAAGATGTTCCAGGTTAGTGCTGTCACCCCATGAAACACAAAGAAATGAGTGTTCTCTGCTCTAACCCACACCATCGCAACAACCTTCCTTCCAGATTTATCTGTTTTAGAAAAATGTTCTCAGTGACAGCTTTGGGGAAAAAAAAATATATAGCTGGCCTATAAAAAGAAAATTGATTCCTTTCACTACATTGCCAGCCAAATATACCAGATAGGAGAAAGATATGCTTCGAAATACTAAATTGAAGGACTTTTCCCTCCAAAGACTTCCCTTCGAGTCAGGGTGGGATAAGATGCAATCACAGTCTAATGTCGCTTCTTCATCAAGCACAGCACCCGATGCTGACAGCAGAGTGATTTAATCATTGCCGGGGGAAGCACTGGGCTTCAGGGACCTGGGTTCTAATCCTGACTCTCAATCACTCTGTGGCTTTGGCACATTATTTAACTTTGCCAAGCCTCGGTTTCCTCACCTGTAAAATGGTTGAATAAAACATATCACACACAGCTGCTGAAAAGTACTAATTGTGCGGCAATGCTGTATTAAGCTATCTCTCTCTCTCTCTCTCTCTCTATATATATATATATATTTTTTTTTTTTTTGGAAAGACGTGATAGAAGAAAGCAGGTAACACAAGCCAGGTATAGAACAATCAATGCATTTATTTCCATCACAAATCCAAGATCCATCCATTCAACAAATGCTTATTGTGCCTATACTGTTGGAGGTAGTCGACATTCAACTGTGAACATAACCGGCAAAAAACCCTGCCCTCTTGGAGCTTACATTCTGGTGGGGAGATTTATTTTCACAAAACCTTTCCAGTGTTTTCCCAAAATGGGTGGAAATGGAGGAAATCCAGAAAATACATTTTGCCAAATTTTCTAGCCAGCTCTCAAAAAAAATGAACCACCATATAGCTGATTTTCATAAGTTTTGCTTAGGAATGATTTATCTTCATCAATACAATCTAGAGGCCACAGTTCATTAAAATATACAGCCTGGCTGGTGTGGCTCAGTGGATTGAGTGCCAGCCAATGAACCAAAGGGTCACCGGTTTGATTCCCAGTCACGGCACATGCCTGTGTTGCGGGCTGGGTCCCCAGTAGGGGAAGCGTGCCAGGCAACCACACGTTGATGTTTCTCTCCCTCTCTTTCTCCCTCCCTTCCCCACTCTCTAAATAAAAAAATGAAATCTCTATAAAAAAATAAAATAAAAAGGCACAAATATCAGAAACTCCAAACTTCTTTCACTTATTTTAAATACCTGTGAATTCTATCTGGTAATTCTGACTATATACTGAATGTCCAATTTGAAGATACATAACACATGCTGTCCTGCAGGGTGACCGGCAGCCCTCCCCCAGCCCTCCCCTAGGGCAAGCTAGCAGCGCTCACTCTGGTGTTAATTAAAGAGTAGCCAGGGGCAGGAGTGGGCCAATGGACAGATGCACATGTCTCCACTTTACAAGGCTCCCTGGGGGATACAGGAATGTCAAATCATGCTCTTGCCCTTCAACAGCCCAGGATGATCCCACATGGGTGAGAACAAACAAGCTATAAACACTCTATAAAAGCCCCTTTGGTGATGAGATGGAGGCCAGACCAAGGAGAGACCTGATTTCAGCTGATGTGGTAAGTGAAACATAGTCCAAAAAAGAAGCCCAATCACTGTTATGGTACACCCGCATTTTGTATACTGGGAGAGGAAGGCATACGTAGGTCACCAGAAAGCTCCTTCCCAGGGTATTCTCAGAACACCAAACTGAGTCCTACTGCCTTCCTCAGTGTCTGCTCCCCTCTTCCTTTTGTCTCTTTTTCAGACCACATAGGCCCAGAGAATGTCATTCTTCCCCCATGTTTCCTGAAGAGCAATGTAACTCGCACAGCAGCAAAGAAACAAAACAGGAGGAGGAAGTCACACTCTCCACTTGGGCAGATTTTCATTTCACCATGACCCCGGAAACATCACCAGAAGGGAAACACGCCTACCATTATGCAGGGCATCCAGTACCTGGAGCATGTCCAGCAGATCAAACTGCCGGCAAGCACTCCCAGCCCACAGCTTCTCCAACTTGACTGCGCACAGCATGTCCTGGGGGCTTTAAAATTCCTGATGCCCCGCTCTGCCCCTCACCAGTCAAATCTGACTCTCTGGGGTGAGAAGCCGTTGAGGCGTGAGGCCAGTGTCCTAACCTCCTAATTTCTCCACCTCCCCATGTTAAAAAGAAGAAACAACAGGCCCAAAAGGAGTCACATGTGCTAAGCCCCAGGTCAGCAAGCCAAGGCTTAATATCTAACCTATCTACAGTGTCAGCCTCTCCCAAGAATGGAGTTTTAAACCAGTCAGTCTGGAGTTTCCTGCTCAGTGATGGTAAGGTAATGTGCCTGACAGAACCCTGCCTGCCATCCCGGCCCCTAAGGAAAGGTGACACTGGTACCTCAAACAGCTGTTAGTAGCCTCCCTGTCCCACCTGCTTCTGCCTGTAAAAGCCTCCCATTTTCTACAGCTTCTTGGAGCTCCTTACTGTTTCTGAGATGGGATCCTGCCCGAGCCATGAGCTGGTAAATAAAACCCAACATCTTAAAATTTACTCAGTTGAAGTTTGTTTTGTTTTTTAACACCCCTTAAGTGTCTCAGAGGGACAACCTGGGGCTCCCATATAATCAGAAGTCACTACCAAAGCCCAAAGGAGAAAACGAATGAACCATGACATGGACCTGGGTTAAGTCGCATAACAGACAGGGAGACCAGGCCACCCAAACCATCAGCAAAGAAGGTGGGCAGTGCGCACGGAACCAGAGCAGCACGGCCAAGCATGTCGGAGGCCGAGGGGCCAGTCCGGATCTCTCACTGACCGGTGCTTTGATAACCACTGAGCTGCCTACGCATGCCTAAAACCGGACTGAGTCCTGCCTGCCCCTCCTGCCATAGAGGGCAACAACGGGGTGTGAAGCGTGCAGTGAAGGAGAAACTTATACGCGCACAGCGCTGTCCTCCCTTACCATTACCAGCATAAATGGCAGAAGCTCCTTCAGAGTTGGACCTTATCTTTTAGGGGCCCCCGTATCCCATGGCTCCTCCTTCCTGATTTTTGTGACAATAAGGAAAGAAGCAGTCTCTGTAAGCATTCAGTGAAATTTAAGGATGCTGGGGGCACAATTATGAAATGAGCGACGGGCACTCAAAGATGTTACCTCCCCAAAATATTGTAAACACTGATATTGCCGGAAAGTGTTGAGGGTAAATGGTCTAAAGTAAATAAACTTTTAAATGAAGCAAAGAAAGGAGAAAGATTTTTAAACATTCTAAGCCAGAAGTTTTACCATGGCATCCAGGCTAGGACTGTTGCATTCTGGGTTCTAAAACTCTTTAATTAGTTGTCAGTGTTTTAACAATCAGATGATTTAACATCGAAATCTGGATTTCTGATTCTCTTGAAATATGGAAGGACAGGGCACTCCTGTGTCCCCCACAGGACAGCAGGTGTGACTTCCTGCCACAGTCCCACCCAGCCTACTCCGGTCCGCTGCAACCCACCTAGCTCCTCAGACATTGGGGTTGGGACCCAGGTAGGCATTTAACTGGCCTCATTCAGAGAAGAGATTATGCATTTAACAGCAATAAGCTTTTTAAATGCATAGTTAGCAACAAATTTAAAGGATCTGACTGTCGCTTACCAAACTTCCTGCACTTCTTGTTAAATTTTATTATCTCTTCCTACCCGTGGTGCCTCTAGGGACAGAAAGCAATGAAAATGCTGGCTGAGGTGATGAAACTACAAGGTGAATTTTAACAAAATAAAGTATGATTTAACCCAGTTAAGGAGCAAATAAGGCTTGATTCGTTCAGGTTTTCTAATTTCTTACTTAGAATTTATTTAAGAAACCACCAGTGAGGGGCTTTCTCTCTCCTATGGCTGTCTTTTCAGCATGGGCTACATCTCCCCAAGTTACAATCCCTCTGACTCCTAGACAGTGCTTTCGCATCCGGAGGCCCTCCAGGTGTGCAGCTTTGAAGAAGAAAGCTGCTATTCCCCAGAGCTGTAATGCAGAGACACTATTAGCAGGTTCTTAACCCTCAAGAATTCATCCATCCCAGATTCCTTGAAATTGAATACACTACCACAATTTACAGGCAGAAATAAAATAACCTTGTCATCAAGCCAGAACGGTAAGGGCTTTCTGAGGAAAGAAAGCCCTCTGATATCACCATGCTCTTTGCAATAAAACAGAGACAGAACAAAACAGTCTGGCCTCATTTCTGTGGCTCAACTAACCAAACAGTCTACGCACAATAACGCAGGCCCCCTCCTAGGACAGCCATATGAGGGAGAAGGAAGTCTCGAGTTGCAGCTGGCATAATACTTACACCTCTAATTTGGACCTCATTTCAAAGGAGCAGAGGAGGAGGGGGCGGGAGCCAGCACATAAGGTAATGCACTCACTGTCTGAGGCCAGAGGCCTCATCTTGAGATAACAAGATGACATCAAATGACCAGTTCTACTTGTTTCACTCAAGTCCTCAACTCTCAAATGTTGCCTTTCCATTCTTTTATTAGTCATGCTTTTTATTCAGCCTGCATTCTCCTGCAAGCGGAGGCTTCCTCTGAGAGCCTTCATGTTTCATGGCTCTGCTCTATTTGCATTTCCAAAGCCTGACAAACCCAGTTCAGCACCTGAAATAGGAATCTCTCCATCCAACAGCAGTGCAAAGAAAGGAGACCCTTAACTTCCTATAAGTCACACAGGAAAGGGACTTGAGAACAGCTATGAATGCCTCTGAAAAGAAACAAGCAGATAAAGCCACATCACACTGAAGTCACAGAGAAAGTAACCTACTGTTATTCTAGCAAAGGTAATACTAACAGGCAACCATGATGAACGCCTTCTAATGCCCCAAGTCCGAGTTACACCCCAAGCCCACCACAGGCTTCCGTAGTACCACAAGACCTGGTGCAGCAGAGGCAAGGGCTGTGCCTGGCTTATGCATCGCTGTATCCCCAACATGTCTCCCCAGTGGCTTTTAAAGGTTTGAGGGGGATAGTACAAGATCAAAACTATTTTCATAATGATACCAGGCTATTATCTGCCTTGTTCACTCTCAATCTGACATAACTGCACACTGGCGTTTCCCAGAGGCTGCAAGAGTGTGACGACAAGTCATTCTGATGGCTAAGGGAATGTGTGCTTACATATTCCTGTGTTTTAAAATTTTTCTGTTTTAATTCTACTGTGGTAAATACATATTGATATAACCCACAAAAGCAAAAGCTTTTGGGGTCCTCAGTAATTTTTTAAAGTATAAAGGTCCCCAAGGCCAAATACTTTGAGAACTGCTAGTCCAGTACAAAGCCTGGCGTATACCTGGCGACATTTCAACACTATCTGAATAATCAATCAATGATGGGCCGATGGAATTCTTTCTATCAATTGACTAATGTCTAGTTCAGTCTCTTATAGATAAAAGATGGAAGGAGGTTCCCAGGGGTCAGTTCATTCTCTCCTGGCTAAGAGGTAAAAAAAAAAAAAAAAAGATTTGGGGAAATCATCAAATGAGAAAGGGCCAGGACCACTGCAACATGTCTGTGAATCCACACCAGTTCCTCCCGTGGTCTATCCAGCATATTCTACTGTAGTGAATACTACATTCTAGGTTATATAAAACTTGGCCAAAGACAATGTTACCCAGCCCACCCCCAGCCACCCAGGAGTTGTCACCCATTCCTTCCCCCAGCTGCATCTTGTCAGTCACTATTAACCCTTAAACATCTCTTGACTCGTTCAGGATTTAGCTTGGATGTCCTTCCTCCAGGCAGACCTCCTGGGCCCTTTTCCCTACCCAAGTCTATTATAGGTTTTTTATAGAAGCCTTTGCTTTTCTTCCAGAGCAATTCCTTAAACCTCTAAACAAACATCCATTTGTGGGATTTTCATGTCTGCCTCCCCACCCAGACTGTAAGCTCCCGAGCACTGGAATGTGCTGGCCTTGCTCACCAGAGTGTCCAGAGCAACCGACGCAGGAATCTGGGACAGGGCAGGAACTCGATGACGGACAGACTGCTGGCTGGTTTGGTGGGCGGGTGGGTGAGTGATGGGATTTCAGTGATCAGACAAGTGGCTGGTTGACGGAGTAGGTTGGCAATTGGGTAAATGAGTGAATGGGTGAGTCGGTGGAAAGGGGTGAGTGGGTAAATGAAGATGGGTAGTGGGTGGATAGATAACCGACTTGCTGGTTACATGGTACCTGGGGAGCTGAGTGGAAGAGTGGATCCACTCCAACTGCAATGTACTAGTTCAGGTTCCTGTCTGACCAGTTACATCTCATGACCTCCAAAAATAGGCTGGCAGCTGTCCCAGCCCGTGGCTTTCTAATACACAACTCTCATCATGTTACACTCATTTATAAAATGGCTTTCATTACCTAAAGAATCAGCTTAAAGTTAAGTCATTTTTAGAACAATGGATAGGGAGAAACAACAATAAAGTTCAAACGTCACAACTGGTCAAACCAGACTACCCTGTAATCTGAACCTCCCACTTCTCCAGCCCCCACTCTCACCAGCCATCTGAAGTTTCGGCCATGCCATAATATTTGCAGCTCACTAATCATACTCTACAGTTTAGGGCCTCCGTACCCCCTCTGCTTAAAATGCTATTACTGCTGAGCTTGTGTGCTTGATCTGACTCATTCTGCAGAGTCCCACCCTCAGCTGTGATATCCTTTAAGGTGTCCCTCTCAGTCCTCAGAAGGAGCTCCTCTCAACACCTTGCCACTCCCACACCACTGTACACAATTATTACCTAGAAAACCTGCGAGGTACTCTTTGTTTCTGTTGCTCCCACTAGACTGTGAGCTACTACACAACAGGGATCATGCTCTCATTTAACTCTAACCAAAGAAAGGGCAAACCAAAAGCTGGATGGCTGGGCGGATGTCATAAGTCACCAGGAAAACATCTGCTCTTTCCCAAGCTAAGCCTACTCGGACTTCAAAGCTTAAGTTCCATCATCACACCTTGACTGTAGGTTGAAGCTCACACTGACCTTCCTTTCTTCAAACACCTGCTGTACTTTATTACCTACACAGCAGGACCTAATACTTGGTGACTAGTGGACTGTGTCCATTCATTATTGACTTATCATCATAATATTCATGTGAAACCCTAAGAGGTACAAGACAAAATCATAAGAGTTACCATTGATTGTACCCGATCTGTGCAAGCGCTTTACAGCCATTGATTCTTTAAAACTTCAAAATGACCTTATGAATAAGGTATTATAGGACCATCTGATTTACCCACCCTTTCCCCTTTGTGCCTCTATCACACCTTCGCTGTGCTGAGCACTGTGAGAAAGTTTGGGATTATGAGGCAGCAAAATCTCTGCCTCCCTAATTTAATCAAATTGCAGTCCACAGGCATCCTTCTAAGGAAAAGCTCTCATTTTTTAAAAAAATGGCAATTTCTCATATGCAGAAAGCACTTAGTGTCTGCTGGATGGATGGATGAATGAATGAATAAGAAATGACAGGTCAATAACTACAAGCATGACTCAAGGCTAAGGAAGATGGTACAGAAAATAAATCAGATTTATCCAGAACTGATCAGCAATAGCTACCTCTCAAAAGTCAGAGTAGAATAAAAGGAAGAGGGGGAAAAGATGGCAAAAGCAGAAACCACCACAAAATCCTCTGACTCTTCAAAATTCAGAGAGGGATTCCAGCCAAGATCAAATTAAAGATAATCAGGTCAGTTTCATATGGATTTATGTTTCAGGAAAGGAGGAATAAATTCCTTCCACTGATTCTTTAAATCATCTGTTAGTCATCAGAAAGAGCAGAAAATCTGCAAAGTATTTGTTACTATGGGTTGGCCAAAAAGTCCATTTAGTTTTTTCTGTGAAATAAAAGACATAGTTTTCATTTTCACCAATAATTTTACTGATTTGGATATTTGAGTGTGTTGGCCATCTCCCATGTGGTATAACGTTGATTGGTCTCAATTAATATCTCAATTTAATCGCTATCAACATCAACTGGTCTACCTGACCATTGAGCATCATCCAGCAAGAAATCTCCAGCAAACCACTTTTGACACATTTGATCAGTCACAGCACCTGTTCCATACACTGCACAAATCTTTTCTTTTTTTTTTTTTTGGTATTTCAGTTGAGTTTTTACCTTTCTTAAAATAATAAAGCATAATATACCAAATGTGTTGCATGTTTTCTCCCATTTTCAATATTAAAATGCACACACAAAAATTCACCAATTTTGATAAGTTTTTTACATGCACACTTATATGACAGTTGTCACCACACGATCTAACAAAATTGTTTCAAAAGAAGTTAAAGATAACTAAGCGCTCCTACAGCCATCTTACAGAAAAACCAAATGAGCTTTTTGGCCAACCCAATAGTAATTGCAGACTAAACATCAGGTTCCTTGAAGGAAAGCCTGCCTTTGGAGAGTTCTGACCTTCCCTTCTCACCATCCTCCTCCTTCCAGCACTGGTCCACTGACCACCACACAGTGAATATCAGCCCCCATCCCCCAACTCACCTCCAGTTGCTGTCCACTGCCTACAGAATAAAGGCTGTTGGTCTCAGGGCTACAATGGTCTTTATGGGTCACTAAAATGCAAGCTCTTTAAATCTGACACTCTAGCCTGGTGATCAGGCCAACAACAAAAACAAACAAACAAAGAAACAGCACAGCCAGGGGGCGTCACATCTGCCTCCTCAACAGAATGACTCTCTGCCGACTCTCTGCCGACTCTCTGCCTCCTCCCCGGCTCCTCCACTCAAGCTTTCAGTTGTAAACCACTTAGTCACTCACTTGCCAGCCTGAGCTTCCTAAGGACAGAGACCATGCTGATCGGTCTTCCCAATGCCTAACACAATGGATGGCACTCGTACTTGGCCCATCAATGCCTGCAGGGTGAATGACCATATGAATGAATGACCATGATCACATAGACTCATTCCTCTTGTCAAATCATCCACTTCTATTCTTGCCCCTTAGCATCCATTCTCTACCAACAGCCCAAGTGACCTTTTGACAATATTAAACAAGTCAAGTCACTTCCAATGGCCCTACTACACTTAGAATAGAGCCCAAGACGTTACAATGGCTTACTTGGCCCTACCACACTTCCCTTCCCTCACTGCACTCAGGCCCCACTGGCCTCCTGTGTCCAGTGCACACTCTAGGCTCATTCTTGCCCCAGGGCCTTTGTACTTGCTCTTCTTTTGCCTAGAACATTCTTCCAGAATATTCCCACAGTACATTACCTTCTTTGGGCAGCACAAGTCCTTCCCTGACTACCATTTTCTATAGATACGTATTCCTTTACTCTGCTTTATTTCTTTATAGAACTTTCAACCACCTGCCATTATATACGATCTACTGTTTCCTCACCAGACCTGTGCCGTCCAATGGTAGCTACTAGCCACGTGCGGTTGTTGAGCACTTGAAATGTAACTATTCCAAATTGAATTGTTCTGAAAGTATAAAATACATGCCAGATTTCAAAGACTATCTACCAAGTAATCTACTAACATGTTGAAATAACATTTTAAATACATTAGTTTAAATAAAATAGATTTATTAAAGTTAATTTCATCTGTTTCTTTTTTTTAACATTTTTTTACTTATTGATTTTTAGAGAAAGAGGAAGGGGGAGGGGGGTCAAAGAGAGGGGGAAGGAGAGAGGGAGGGAAACAAAAAAAAAGAGAGGGAGAAAGAAAGAGAGAAACATTGATTTGTTGTTCCACTTATTTATGTAATCACTGGTTGATTCTTGTATGTACCCTGACCAAGGATCAAACTCACAAGTTTGGCATATAAGGACAATGCTCTAACCAACTGAGCTATCCAGCCAGGAAAGCTTTTTAATTTGGCTATCAGGAAAATTCTAAATTATATATGTGGCTACGCTGTATTTCTACTACACAGCAGTATACTAAAATATAAACTCCCTAACCACAGCCACTTTATCTGTCCTGTTCACCAATGCATCTCAAAACTTTGAACAGAACCTTGTACATAGAGGTGCTCAACAAGTATTTAACAATTGAAAGAGCCTTCCCCTGCTATGAATCTTTCCCATCTTTCAAGATGCAGATCAAACCGCCCCTCTTCTTGGAAGCTTTCTGAGATCGCCCCGCTTGACACTTGTTCCCCCAGCACCTAGCACAGGGGCCAGACTAAGTCCAATAAATAAATCGGCAACCATGCACTAAATAAGGTGAATAAGGTGAGGTATGTATCATCTACCTCATTTAATCATCATAGTAATGCAGAAGGAGGAGGAAGATGAGGCGGGACTATACATTTTAGAAAAAGGATATGAGGCCCAGAAAAATGAAATGACACACCCAAGCTTACACAATGAGAAGCTGGCCAAGAAAGCAAACACATGTCTTCCAGCTCCAGCCCTGGGTACTTGGCCCTCCACCCAAGACCAGGCTGGCAGCCAGCACCACATCCACAGACACAGTCTGCTTGGCCTGCACAGTAATCTGCTTGCTTATATACTTTAGCTATAATCCTTGCCAACACTTGAAATTTTGGGGAGTTTAACAGTCCAGGTTCCCATTCTTATTTAACACTTAAACACTTGCTACATGCCGAGCACAAGGAACGTATCCAAGAACAAAATAGAAATGGCCCCTGTCCTCATGAAGGAATTCAGACAGTAAACCAATAAATAAGGCAAATTTATAGAAGAAGTTGTTGTGATAAGGGCTCCAAAGAGTAAAAATAAAGAATGGGGACAGGAAACATTAGGGCTGGGGGATGCTATTTCCAATGGGATAATTGCGGAGGTGACATTTGAGCCTAAAAAAGCTCAGGAAGAAGAGGGACATGGGGACATGCCTACACCTCCAGCAGATGGACTGGTAAGTGCAAAGGTCCTGAATGGATCACTGGCTGCAATGGAGAACCATCGTCTCTCTAGACATAGGGTACAATAGAAACAATTTCCCGATTAAGGTATGGCAATTTCACTGGAAAGTGGTTTCCCAGGCAGTAAGTATGGTTCCTAGGCTTCCTTGGATCCAGCTGTGGCCATGTGACTGACTAACGATATGTCCCTCCCACACCAAGGCAGCCAAGAAGCAGCGCGCCCTCCCAGCCCTCCAGCTCCCGCCCACTGGCTGGAGAGACAGAAATGAGGCCCCAGAGAGGGCAGGCTCCAGGAAACAGGAGAAAAACGACCTGCTGCCTGGAAGCCTGCTTACATAAGCAAAGATAAATTTCTTTGGTAACTTTAGCTCTAAACCATTAAAATGTGGGGTAAATTTGTTACAGAAGGAAGTGCCCCTCCACACACAATTCCTCCCTGACTCTGAAGCTCACAATCTGAGGCTACTATCCTCTCGTCTGTGCTCAGTTTCTAATGCAGATTACTGCAGGCCTTTCCAGTCCACGCAAGCATTGAGTTTGTGGCCCCTGTACTATAGGTTTAACTAATTCTGCTTAAATCAATCCTTGACACCCCTGAGATCTGCCTTCTCCCAACTCACTCTAAACTCCAATCCTTTCTCCCCATCCAGGATTAAAAGTCCCCACTCATCCTTCTCATTTGATCTGTGGAACTGAACAATTAACCCAATCAAGGTGTTAACAGCTCTAGGTGCCTATATTCCAACAAAGGACACCAGAGACTTAACTCCTAAATCTTTTGACTGAATAGAGCTATTATGGAGGAAATGCTATCTATTCTTACCCTTAATATCTTATCAGTATAGGTAAAGTTCCCTAAGGGCAAGAGAAGCTTAGTTAAGGAAATATTTTACAAGACAACTAAATGCATTGTGTGATCTTGGACTGGATCTTGGACCAGATCTTGGACCACAAGGAAGGACATTATTAGAGCAATTTGTGGAATCTGAATAGATCAGATCAGTGAACAGCACTGTATCAATGTTACTTTCTTAGTTTTTAATTATACTATAATTATGTAAGATTATGACATCTGGAGAAGTTGGGTAAAAGATACATAAGCGTTCTGCACTGTTTTTGCAACTTTTTGTAAACACTTCAAAATTTTTTAAATTTAAAAATATTTTTAAAAAAATAAAAGTGCCTTGATTGGTTAATCATATCTGAGCAGTAGCCCAGGACTACTGACACTTTCTCATGATTGGCCTCCTATCTGATCAAGCAGAAAGAGCTCACATGAAAACATTAACTGCAGGAAAAGAAACAGACCAAAATCTATTTTTTAAAAGCTTAATCGCTGCAACTTTTTTCATTTTTGAGCTAGTCTCCATCACCTTGAATCATTTATCTTGAAAACTCCCTGGGGAACTTCTAGGTACCACTCAGAGGGGGCTCACAAAATGATTTACCTGTGCCCCAAGCCAAATTTCTAAGCAGGACCACTGGGATGGTTTAGATGCTGTTAAAAAAAAAACCCTGAAAATAAGAATCAGTAGGTACAGCCAGGTGACAGACCATGAGGCCACAAGGGTTCAAGGAGAAAGCTCACGAGAGTGAACATCCCATTGTGGGTTCAGAATCCCAGACTCTTAAAATTACCATTCAAAGCTTTTCATCTTGGGGTCTTGAGTCCCCACCCCCTACCCCAAAGCTCCCAAAAGGAAGAAAACAATTGACTTACTCTAATGGCAGCCTAAGTTCAGCGCTCTCTCACGTAACTAAACCAGATTTTACCAATTTCTGCTCTGGAGAGTAACTTTACTACACTA
This sequence comes from Mormoops blainvillei, assembly GCA_004026545.1. Lineage (NCBI taxonomy): Eukaryota > Metazoa > Chordata > Mammalia > Chiroptera > Mormoopidae > Mormoops > Mormoops blainvillei. The sequence continues at coordinate 255,754 of PVJD01000613.1, read as the reverse complement.
GTGTTTTTCAAACTATGGACCATAAAATAAATTTAGTAGGTAACAACCACCTTTTCTTTTTTGTGTGAAATAGTAGCAAGTAGAAAATACCAGAGTGAGCACTGACTGGTGTGGCTCAGTGGGTTGGGTGCTGTCCCGCAAACTGAAAGGTCACTGGTTCCATTTCCAGTCAGGACACATGCCGGGGCTGCAGGCCAGGTGTCTGGCTGGGGGTATGTGGGAGGCAACTGATCCATGTTTCTCTCTCTCTCTCTTCCTCCCTTCCCCTCTCTTTAAAAATAAATAAATGAAATCTTTTTTTAATAAAGAAAGAAAATATCTTTTTTTAATAAAGAAAGAAAATAAATAAATGAAATCTTTTTTTAATAAAGAAAGAAATAAAAGCTGATAAATGTCTTCATGCGGGTCATGTGTGAAGCACACAGTCCTGTACGATTATCATCGGCCCTCCAAAATATAAGCAGCCTTCACTTTAAATAATATGAAAATCCTTTTTCACTAAAAGCCACAGGGAAAAAAATGTTTTAAATTTATCTTATATGCACAATAACTTTTATTGAAATGTGCTCTCATAAAGGAAAAATTCTCTTAGAAACAAAAGTCAAAAACATCCTGCAAAGTGTCCCCCTCAAGACATTTACTGATTACAAGAGGAAAAAAAAATAACGTTACAGAAGAGAAACCCAGCAGGCACCACCTTAACCAAGTGATCGAGATCAACATCACCAGTCATCAGACATCGTGTACCCCCTGAAACGATATGAGGAAAAGAGCACAATATTGCTTAAGTGGTATTCTTGCCAAAATTGCGTAACTTCAATTTAATCATGGCATGACATCAGAGAAAGCCAAACTGAGGGGCATTCTACAAAATGACTGGCATTCCTCTTGAGATTGAGAAACTGTCACAATGCAGAAGAGATTAAAGAAACCTGGCAAGTGCATACAGGGCGGGATCCTGGACTGGGTCCTGGAACAGGAAGAGGATATTAGAGGGAAAACCACGGTCTCGTTAATAGCGAGGTACCAATGTTAAAGTATTGGCTGTGATAACTGAACCATGGTTACATAAAATGCTAACATCAGGCAAAGCTGAGTGAAGCACATATGGGGGCTTTACTACAACTCCAAAATTATTTCAAGATTACAGTTTTTAAAAAATCTTTTGTAAAGAAAGAAACAAGAGTGTTCTGCCCCACAAACTCTGTGCCACTTAAACAAAGAGCAGTGTGCCTCCAATTCTCTAACCCTAAGAGATAATAAACATTACGAACAATGGATGTATAATTTACATACAATTAACTTAATACACGGGGAGCTGAGTGAGGTTGTCTTCTTTACGCAGCTCTTCCTCAGCTCTCTGGCCACCTCTTTCATCTTCCTAAGGCTCAAAAGGAAGATCACCAAGATTCCCTTTTCCTCCTCAGAGGGAACAATGCAAGACATCCAACTGGTGCTGGCCTATGGGTTCCTAAAATTCCTTACAAGCACCCACAAACAGAAAGCCTGAGGTTGGGGGACGACAGTTATCAATGCGACCAATATTTTCTGAGTGCCCGTCTCTTCCAGGCGCGGTTCTCGGCCCTGGGGGAACAGCCGCAAATGAGGCCGACAAGACTGCTGGCTCTCACAGAGTTTACATGCAAGAAGAAGAGAGACAATAAACGAGAACAAATCAAAATACATTCATATACACACACACGACATGTGTACACACACACAGACTCAGATCATGGAAAATTCTGTGAAGCCAGAGAACCAGGGTAACGTGACAAAAACTTCTCTGAAGAAGTGATATTTGAGCTAGGCCCTGATCCTGCTCTGATTCCCAGTCTTCTCACCTATTAAACAGAGCTAACAACATTCACTCCACTAGTGTTGTTGTCAAGAATTAAATCAGGTAATGATGGCATAACATTTACCAGAGTTTCTAGTAAGTGAATGAGTGGGTAGAAATGGTAACTGATGACAACAGTTACTTACCAACACCACCACAGTAAAAGCACTAACTTCCTCAACTTACTTTAAATTCTAGGTATCTCACTGCAATTTGTTCAAAGTGTCTATGAGTACATTGCTGAATTTCTCCTCCATTGGGCACAGCAAGGAATAATCAATATACGTGGAATAGAGCAGTAAACACAAAGGCTCAGCCTGGAGCCCCGGAAAGTGAAGGAACGCCCCAGCCCTGTCGGCAGTTACCTCCTCTGTGCTTGATGGGAATCGGTGGGCTGAAGCTAAAGGAATGATGATCACCTTCCCATGAAGGATTTCTCCCTGGACTGTCTCATGACTGTAGCTGGAAAGTCAGTCCTAGCCTCCAAATCAAATCAGAGATTCTCAGTCCTTGGGAAGATGTTGGGGGTGTAAGGCACTATCACATTTCCCCAAGTCTGCGGTGTAACGATGACATATTTTCTTTCATGAAACAAGCTATAGCAAGATTACATTCCAATTCCCGAACCCACAAAAACAGCGAAAGTCACTGAAATAATTCAGAAGAGTAATTGTGATGAGGATGTGTAAAATAAATCAACAGCAAGCCAAAGTGCTCTGTATCTCACAACTGGGTATTTCTAAAAAACCTCCCTCTGACATACAGACAGAAAGACATACTCTCGATCTCTCTCTCTCAGTCATCAGGAATAAAATAAAGTAGCAGAAATTTAATACCAACTTATGTCGACTAAGTACTAAGTCACTGAAGAGCATTTTTTAAACTACCATCAACCTGTGTAAGTACATTATCCACATTAAGATATTTTAAAATGTTGTGCATAACCATAGCATCGGTCACTTGCTTTACATTACTTGTCAAGTCCACCGAAAACAAAGAGAAAACCTCCATGCACTCCACACTGCAGAGTCAGTACCAGCACAACCCTCCTTGGGGAATCTCACCTGAAGCAACATAACTACCCTGAGAAACTCGCCTCTCTCTTTCTGGTCATCGCTACTTCCCTCCCTGGCCCCAATTGCCTTCTTTCTCCAACTCCCAGCTCCCTGTTTCCTTTTCCTCTTCTTTAAGACAAAAGTGCGCGCACGCACACACACACACACACACACACACACCCCCACCCTCTCCTCTGCTAAAGCCAGCTCTGTGATGCCCAGGGATAGCCAGGGTTCAAGAAAGGCCGGGGTCCCTGTGCCTCACAAAGCAATAAAGGAGTTTGGAAAGATTTTATACAGGAGCCAACTTTGCACAGGTGAACAGGGATCAGCTCTCTTCTTCCTTTAATTCCCTCCATCACTGAAAGGGCAGTCAACAGGTCCCAACCAACATGCCCCCAGCCTCCTGCCCCCATGACAGAGGAGCCAATGGGTCACACCTGCACAGCCTACTGATTCTGGAGAGCCTCTCTCCTGTCCTCTTGTAGGTCACAACCTTCCGATCTCCTGTTTTTCTCCCCCATCATGGCTCGGACCTCCCCCCTACCTGTTAGGTGTGGCTGTCAGCGCCCTTTCATCCACAACTTGTGCGGTATTTATTTCACAGCAGCATCTTCAAAAATTATAGCTCCAGGACTCTTTTATGCTATGAAAAACTACTGAGGAGCCCAAAGAGCTTTCATCAATGTAGACATATCTGTTTATAGTTACCATATTAGAAATTAAAACTGAAAAAAATTAAACACAATACACAGCACACTGAGCCACACCGTCATCAGACATCATTTAGCATCTGGAAAACTCCAACGTACCCCATGAGAGATGAGGTTAAAAATGCAAAAACATCCCAGTAGTATTTCTGTGAAAACAGTTCTGACTTAAAACCCCCCTGTAAGAGTCTCAATAATTCCCTGGCATCGCTGGACCATACTTTGGGAATCAGTGTTCTACAAGAAAAGAAATTGCGCCTTAAAGAGTAAAATCAGCTTGCCCAGGTCACTCAGCCAGTCTCCTGAAGAACAGTCTTAACGCAGGTTATGCAGTTCTGCTTCCCCCTCGCTCCCCGTTGTTCCCCTCGCCGTTCCCTTTCTTTACTATGGTCTTCCTCAGAAACGACAATCCCTCCCACCATATCCTCAATCGCCTTCTAGCGACCCACCCCCAAATGTGCATTTATTTGCAGAGCCCACAACACACCTGAGCTCATCCCACCTGGACGCCCCACCAGCGCCTGAGCCACAGCTGACCACCACAACCGACCACCACAAACCTCCACTCCAGCCAGCTCAGCCCTGGCATCTAACTTTTTCAGAAAAGTCATTCTTTAACTAACATGGCCCCAAACCTCTCAGTCACCTTCAACTCTTCTCTATGTCCTGCTGATTGGTCTTCAGAATGTCTTTTGCAAATGTAAAGAATAGGATATTAAAAAGGGTATACATTATGTCCCCACATAAACTGGGAAAAACAGACTGGATTAAAATGCACCAAAACTTTACAAGGAGTTATCTCTGGATCATGGAAGTACGAGCAATTTGTGATTTGATTTCTTTAATACACTTTTCTGCATAGCACACATTTTCTAAGCATACATATTTTCACAATGAGAAAATAACGTACAAGGGGGTACCCATAAAAAAGGAATTTATTTATTTAAAAAACTGCATATTTATTCTTACACATTTAAACTTCAGTCACCTTCAAAGTACTCTCCATTTGATGCAACAGACCTATCAAGACTTTTTTCCCACTGCTCAAAACAGTCATTGACTTCGATACCTTTTAGTGCTTCTGCCATTTTTTGTTTTACCTCTTCCACGCTGGCAAAACTTTTCCCTTTGAGGACTTTTTTCATCCAGGGAAACAAAAGGAGCGAGACTGGGTGAATAAGGAGTAGGGCACAGGCGTCATGCCATTTTGGGTCAAAAACTGCTGAACACTCAGCGTGGTGTGGGCAGGGGCGCTCCTAAGTCACCTATAACCAAATGGGCAAACACATTGAAAGAATCTTCAAAAAAAGTTCACTGAAGCTGAATGCAGCCTCTCACAACAACACCAGCTGGTGCACTGATACAGATGGGTTCCTAGAACACCCACCTAGCGGGGAAAGCCTGTACTATAAGGGGCCCACCCTCCAGAAGATAATTTCAGTTTTTTCGGGGGGTCCTGCCTCATTTATATATACACATATATAGTTATACATAGTTTTATATATAGAAAACATCTTTTTTATCCATCCCTCCATTGATGGATAATTAGGTTGTTTCCATATCTTTGCTGATGTAAATAAATCTGCAATAATCATAGGGATGCATATAGCTTTATTTTTAAGATTTTATTTATTTTTAGACAGAGGAGAAGGGAGGGAGAAAGAGGGGGAGAGAAACATCAATGTGTGGTTGCCTCTCACATGCCCCTCACTGGGGACCTGGCCCACAACTGAGGCATGTGACCCGAGACTGGAGAATCGAACCAGCAACCCTTTGGTTCACAGGCTGAAGCTTAATCCACTGAGCTACAGCAGCCAGGTGCAAAGAGTTTTCTGAATTAGTATTTTTATTTGGGGAGGGGAGACAGTGGGGAAGGGAACGTTCAGAAGTGAAACTGCTGGTTCGTATGGTAATTCTATTTTAAGTTTTTTGAGGAAACTCTATACTCTTTTCCATAGTGACTGCACCAATTTACACTCCCACCAACAGTGCACAAGAATTCTCTCTTCTCTACATCCTTACCAACACTACTTCGTTATTGTCTATTTTATAATAATCATTCTAATAGGTCTGAGGTGCTATCTTATTATGGTTTTTGCATTTCCCTGATGACTCGCAGTTTCTCAACTGCATTTCCCTAATAATTAGTGATGCTGAATATCTTCTCGTGTGCCTGTTGGCCACCTGTATTTTCTTTAGAAAAATGTCTATTCAGATCCTCTGACCGTTTTTAATAGGAATCTTTGTTTTTTTGTTATTGAGTCACATGAGTTTTTTATACGTTGTGAATATTAATCCCCTATCAGACATACGATTTTTGTACAGTGAAGGCTTCCATGGGGCTTTATTTGTAAGTTTTATCCCTTGACCGTGCTCCTTGCTATTACAATTCAGACCTAGTCCAGAATCACACAGTCGTGATTCACAGTTCAGTTCTTTTTATGGTGTTCTTGCACTGGCCTCTGAGGCCTCAGGGCCTTGCATCACAGCATATGGCAACAAAGTCAACAGGATACTAGTGCTTCACGGGCACTTAGCACAGCACCTGGCAAATAGTAAGGAAATGTTCAAAACTGCTGTTAGTCGAAACTGCTATTCAATGAAACTCCTGAAAACGCTAACTGGCAAATGACAACCCTACTCTAAAACCATCAGTAGCTCCCAGTGCCTAATAATAAGAGCCAATATTTATAAACCCCTTACTTTTGGTCCTAGCACTATTAGCAAGGACTACCTTATTCAATCGCCACCTCAGCCCCGTAAGGTGGGATCTGGGACCTCCGTTTACAGATGAAAAAACTGAGGCATAGAAAATGGAGCTAGGATGCGGTAGAGCTGAGATTCAAACCCAGTTCGGTCTTACTGTCCAACAGAACTTTTCATGATGATGGACATCTTCCACATCTGCATGATTAAGTATGTGGCTACTGAGCACCAGAAATGTGGCTGGTGCAACTAGGTAACTAAATTTTTACTTTATTTCATGTTAATTTACCCAGGTGTTTGCAGCCAACAGCTACCACACTGGACAGCACAGGGCTGGACTATAAAAGCACAAACTCCCAAACTTAAGAAATAAAAGTCCTCATAATATCCTGCCTACTTACCTCTCAACTAATTCTTCCAAAAAGTTGCAGTAAGTCTAAAAACCCCAGTCACTGCACTCATTCCTACCTCGAGCCATCCCCTGCCCTCATCTCACCCAAGACCTCTGTATACGGAGGGGCTCTAGAAGTTAAGAATAAGAGGGACTTGGGTTCAAATCCAAGCTCCACAAACACCTGGCTGTGGGACCTTGGGCAGGTTGCTTTAGCCTGTGAGCTCTGGTTCCTCCTCTGTAGAATGGGGTGAGAATGCCACCTTCCAAAGAGCATCTGCTAAAGAACACCTGCCATCTAAATGTTTGCTAGTAATACACCTTCAGGACACAACTCAACCTCCACCCTCTTCTCTAACAGGCCAGTGGAAGCCCTGGAGATCTCCCCTCCCCCTCTCACCCAGGCTCCCTGCCAACTGCACACAGATTCAATGGTTATTTTTGTGTGTCCGCACCTTCTCTGCCAACAGATCGGCAATCCCTTGAGGTCAAGGGCTTCTGTCATCGGTGAGCCTCAAGGCAACAAGTCACCATACAAACCCTAGAGGGAACTGGAGCCAGCTCAGCCGATATTACTAGTACTATCAGAGGGGCCTCCAACTCTCTCTGTAAATTGAGAATAAAAAGCCCTCAGTCAGTCAGTTAGTGGGAGGAGGAAACGAAGTTGCCACGATAAAAAAATGAGCATGGTGCCAGGTGTGGGCAGCATCCCAACAGATGTCTCCCACCCTTAGTATAAGCAGCGTCTGCCATCACCATCACAGGCCTAAGAGACGAACCATGAGCTGTATTTGCTGATACTACCTGCTCTTGAAACAGGAAAACTTCAGTATGCCCTCTGGATATCAAGCCCAGGCAAAATACCACTGTCAGTTTTTTTCTTCTCTTTTTAACTTGACAGACAAGACACTGAATTCCACCTGAGAGGTTAATCAGGAAGAGAAGCTAAGAAGAGTCAGAAGATGGAAGGAATCGGGTAGACCTGACTTATCTAATAAAAAAGCACATTATAAAGTTGTCACCGGGCCCCTTGTCAGCACTAGGTAAATTATTTTTTTGGTAAAACAATTTTAAATACTTGTTATGGAATAGTTACAGTGATTAAATTGTAAAAACGAAAAAAAAAAAAACACAGTAATAACCAATCATTAGCAAGCTCCGGCTAGATGTCACGATAACGCTCTCCGCGCACATTATATCACTTGAACCTCACAACAGTGTTTTTCACACTGCTAGCTGCAACTCCTTGGTGCATCTTCAAGTCAATTTAGTAGTTCCAGAAATAGCATTTTTTAAAAAAACAAGACTAAATAGGACAGAATAGAAAATATAAGAGTAAACTGCATGAAACACCCCATGAATCTTTTACATTATCTACAGTTTCAATTTAAAACATTTCTTATTGTGAGTCACAGTAAAATATATATATATATATACATGCCTATATACATATTTGAAAAAAGACCTCTTCTCACCACTTCTAAGGTATATACAGTTATTATCACCATTTTACAGATGCAAAAACTGAGGCTTACAACAATTAAACCTGTTGCTCAAATTCACCCAGTTCAGAAATAGCAGCCAGAACTGGAACTCACACAGGCTGCTCTCGGGTCCTGGCCTTACGAACACGGGCACAACAGTGGGACAGGACACATGGCCCTGAAGGATAATCTGGTGTTTCCATGAAAAAATAAGAAAATGAAATCAATAGGAAATGAGCAAATTAGTCACCAAACTATTATTTTGGTTGTCTTTTCAGAGTGAAAAAAAATTCTGTCTGGTAAAATTGTAAAAAATGAAACCAGTAAGAAGACTAGGCTTAAGAACAATGGAAGAAATTGCTCTCTCAGATGCGCGCACACACACACACACACACACAATAAAAGGTATACAGGCAATACATGAAGAAATGTTAAATTTTTGTCCATAAAAGTTTTGAGTGAGTACATTTCTATTAACGTTTTACTCATTTTAAAAGTCAGAGCTGTGACTGTCCTAAGAAATTGACTTCGGGCAATTAACCATGCTTCCTAAACTGTAAAAAAGTATGGCAATAATAGCCTCTACCTGCTAAACCTGTTGCAAACATTAGATTTTGTACCCCTGGCACAGAGAAAATTCTCAACAAAGGTGGGTGCTGTTATTATGTGATACAACATAATGGCTCTTTAAATTTGAAACTAATACTTTGCCATATAGCCAAAAGTTACAAGATAACAGAAGCAAATTAAACATCTCTTGGCCTGAATCAAGTAGAGGGTGTTCCTAGCAAGGACTGGTTACTGCCAAGGCTCTAGCTGCCCCCATTCTTTAAGAGCCTCGCTGTAACAGCTGCCCACACTTTCCGAACACTCCAGGCCTTTCCTTTCTGTTGGTTGCTTCCTCTTTGCCTGAAGCTCCTCTACTCTAAATTTTAACATTAAAAAAATTTATACATGCACCCCTATGTTTATAGTAGCATTATTTACAATAGCTAAGACATGGAAAACCACCTAAGTGTCCATCAACAAATGAATGACTAAAGAAACTGTGACTGACACATACATACATACACAGACACACATACACTCGCACACCATAGAATGAATACAATTCCACTATTAAAAAAAGAAAATCTTGCCATTTGTGACAATATGGATGGACCTTGAGTACATACACTAAGTGAAATGAGTCAGACAGAAAAAGACAAATACCACATGATCTCACTTTTATGTGAAATCTAAAAATAAAAATAAACAATCAAATAAGCAAGCAAACAAAACTCATGGGGGGGTCGGATTTGTGGCTGCCAGAGGCAGAGGGTGGTGACATTGGATAAAGGTGGTCCAAAGGCACAAACTTCCCGCTATGAAAAAATTAAGTACCAGGGATGTAACGTTCAACATGATGACTCCAGTTAGCACTGCCGCACAGTACGGCTCAAGGTGTTAAAGGAGCAAATGCTTAAGAGTTCTCACCGCACACACAAACACACGAATTCTTTTCTGTTTTTGATTACATGAGATGATGGATGCTAACTAAACCTACTATAGTAATCATTTCATAATATATATGTCAAGTTATTATGCTGTATGCCTTGAATTTATAACAGGGAGAAAAAAATTTAACAATTGCCTTCTATCCACCCAAACAACCAGCTAAAAATTTGTTCTCCAATGCCAATGACTTTTTGGGTAACTTCTAAAAATTACATAAACAATTTTTAATTACTAAACATAAAATTATGGCAGAGCAAAGTAAAAATTCAAGCAGTAAAAAAGTGAAAAGAAAAGTTTTCAGTCTTCACCTAACAAACTTGTCATCAGTCCTCTTTAGAGTTACCACTGCTAGACTTCTTATGAATCATTCCATACAGATACAAGCCTGTGTGTGAGTGTGTGTGTGTGTGTGTGTGCCGTGAGCACATTTGTATATATTTTTAACATAAATCCATACAACTCTATTGTAGTATGTGTGGATCTCTTGCTTTTCTCACTTATTCCCCTATTTTGGAACTCTTTTATCAACACATTCTTTTCTAAGCACTGCATAGCATACTAGCAAATGAACAGGCCATAACTTAAATCCCCTGACTTTGTACATTTAGGTCATTAATGATTTTTTGTTGCTACAAATAATGATGTAAATAAACATCCTTACACACATCTTGGCAGGTAGGAACAGAACCCATAAAATAACTTCTTAGAAATAAAATTGCCTGATCAAAGGGTTTTTTGAATTCTAATCTCGATCACTATCAAATTTTTCAATATGAAATTCGGAGGTTTTGACCCTTTATGCTTCTATTACTCCTCCTTCACCAGCATTTGATGTTCTTCTTAGTCACCAATCTCACTGGTAAAAAATGGTTTCTAATTGCTATTATAATTTGTATGTCTTTCCTTATGAGTGAGGTCTAGTATTCGTGGTTGGCCATTTGTATATCTCTTTCCATTTCACTAACAACTTCTGGATCATTATCTCTCCTTGAAACTGCTCTTTGAAAAGTTATCAATGCCCTTCTCTCCAAGACCCAGGACCTCATCTTACTCGAATCATCAGAGCACCATCTTGGCAACATTTGACACCAACAACCACCTCCCTCAGGAGATACTTCTTTCCCTGCTATGATAATTTGTTGCCCTGGTTCTCCATGAGGTGCAAACCAATCTTCTCCCTGGAATCCTAAAGAGAAGTAAGAATATCTCGATGTCCACTCTCTGGTTCTCTGTTCTTCTCACTATAACATTCTTAAAATGTCATCTATGTGCAAAGACTTCCCAATGTCAATCCTCGGATCATCTGACACCTACACCTATGGGTCTGTCTACTGAAGACCATTAGAGAGATGGATGTCCTCACCACACTCCAGATGACAAACAGGGACAACACGCGAGCAGCACTCACTCTATTCTAGACACTGTGCTTGTACTTGACACTCACTGTATCCCATATAACTATATATCCAGGAGAGCACATCCTACCTTACTGTCTACCTTCCCAAACCTCTTCCACTTCTTTGATCAACAAATCTCAGTTAATGACCGTGTTCTTCCCTTCACCTCTCCTTCCCATCCAAGAAGCTGCCAAATCCTGTCAATTCTGCCAGTAAATGTCTTGGCATATCTATCCAGCCTTTCCACTCCACCTCTGGTCTGAACCGCTGCTTCCTTACCTTTTACCACAGTCTTGATGTTACCACCAGAGTTCTCTGCCAAGAGCATAAATACCATCGCTTCGATCTACCTCCTTAAAGCACATGACTTTTGGACATGTTTCCTGCCATCTCACCATAAACCTGGGCTCCAGGCCTAGCAAGGCAGTACACTTTTAGTGCCCCTCCCAACTAACCCAATGCTTTACAGGAGTGTTGCCAGCATGTTGTCCCTCCCTCACCAGACAGCAGGCTCCTAAAAGACATTCATCAGGCCTCATTCACCTTGTCCCTCAGGGAGCACCCAGCACACTGCTGTGCATTTCGTAGGTCCTTAAAAAATGCTTTCTAAAATTACTCGACACAATCTTCTAGCAGGTGCTCATGTTATTCCAAAGGAAAGGAACAGCTATAGAGTAGATGTAAATCCAGCACAAGAAAAATCTTTTTAAATCATCTAAATGCCTGTGGGGTCTGTTTGTCTTGTGTGACTGAAAATATATAGAAACATACATACTCTCTTAGAACTTACAGAAAGGTCAAAAACTCCTTCCCTAAAAAGCTTAGAAATAACTTGAAAATCACAAAACTACTAGTTCCCAATAGTTATAAAACCATAATAAAAAGTCCCTATTCACCAACAGAAAAAGAGATTCAGGTGAGTCAAAGAAGGTTCTGGCAATCTCCTGATTTTATGATCTCGTGATGCTCCAATCACCTATCAGAAATACCAAAAATGACTGCCACAGATCAATATGACGGAAGGGGAATGACCGCACAGCAAGTCAAATGACCAATAACTTCACTGAGAGCCAATAAGAACAAATGGCCTTGTGTGAACTGTGTCTATGAACTCGGAGGGCACTTCATTCTTAAAAGTTAAACCGATTTTAAAAGTAACTCTTCTAATGGATCTTTCTAAACTTAAAGATTATAAAGAGGTCAGTGGAAAGGAGGTCCAGGTTATTTTTCAGTAAATGAAGAGTCAAATCATTCTTAAGAGCATTACTTTGTAGAAATATAGATGATAAATTCTAAATGTGTTTGTAACTCTCCCCCTCTGTTAATGTCAGCATATTTCAAACACGTGTACTTAAGTGTCCTCGTCCCACCCCCAGGAGTCAAAACTTTCTGCAAATGTTTTCCTACACACTCGTTAATCTGAAGAACTGTAAATTACTGATTAGAATTTAGGGTTCACATTCAAGGAATTAAAATAATCTTTTTTTTTAAAGTATCACCGTTTTACATAAAGAACTTCTGAGTTGGCATAACTGAGCAGACAGAGTTCGTCTGACAGCTCGTGGTGCCCCATGACCACTCTCATGCCCCAAAAGGACTTTACACCTTCATGAAAGTGATCCTTTTATTTTTTTTAAAAAAAAAGGAGAACACGCAAACCTCAAGTTAATGGAATGGGGAAGAGTTTACAGGAATCTTCTCCGTGCCTCTAGAACTCTTTATCCACCACGGTCTGCTCCGGGGCAGCGTGAAAAGGACAGCAAAGCATAAAGTGTTCCAGGCCCCCAGAGGCCACAAGCAGGGCCCAGTGGGCCAGAGACCCGCCGTGACACTTGTGTCACTACAGCCTTGGAGGGGAGTTGAAGACCAACTTCCTTTGGGTGGAGTTACTTAGGGGAGCCGCCTGCACTCGCCCCCACTCACCTGCGATTCATGGGCCGGACCCTCACGGCCACCTTGACCGATGCCATTGCTCATCCCGGACCCGCCCGCTCGGGGGATCAAGCCTGCTCAGCTCCCCGCTGCCGCTGGCGACTCGAGACGCCGGCCGCCTCTCCCGCCCACTTCCCTCTTGCCCGCCTCCGCCCCCCTCCGCTCCCAACCGGACTAGGCGCCCCGCGGCGGCCCCACCTGCCCGGCCACTGAGCATGCCCAGAGAGGCTCCGACCCGCGTGATCCGTGCGCGGGGCTTGGCTGCGACCGGGAGGCGTGGAAGGGCGGGGCTGGTGTGCTTGGGCGCCACCGCCTGAGGTCACAAACTTGGGAAGACCCCGCTGATGGCAGTGACCTAGAAGTCACCGTGGGCGACCACGGCAGTGTGATTACAGGAAAACTGGAATCCCAACATTATCCCATTAAAAACTGGGGAGGAAGAGGAAGAGGAGGTGGTCGCAAGTGATTTAGGGCCAGAGCAAGGACCACAGTCCTGGGGGACAGATTACTAAAAACAGTATTTCAGCCCTAAACAGGGACCTGGCTTTGCCCCCAGAGTTATCTCATCCAATTTAGAGAGGAAGAAACTGAGGCACAGCTATTAACACAGCCTGTTAGGGGGAGCCCCTCTAGGGCCTTCTCTGCAACTCTAAGGCTGTCCAAGCACGAGTTTTGGACCCCTCGATTCAGTGCTACAGAGAAATGAAAATAAAAAAGATACTAGATGTTTTTAATGCAGGCAAAACTAGCTATTTTGGCTGAAATCAGATCTTAATTGAACTTTTTTGCACTTACAGTTTAGTAGTTTAGTTTTAATCATAAGGGGTTTCCGGGGGGGATGGCCCCCTCTAATGGTTAGGGCTTCTGGTAGAAGTGAGGTCCTACCCAGCCACTTTTAGTGAGTCCCCTCCCCCTATGCCCAGCATGGAAATTCAGTCAGTCAGTCATGCATGCGTTTGTGCATTCGTTCACACACCCAAGAGCCCACCTATAAGCCACAGGATTACCTGCAGCCCATATGTAACAAGGCATCTGCTCTGCCTTCCTCCTGCTGCCCTATTAAGAGACTCAGCACCACAGCCCCTGCCCCAAGATTCCACTGTTCTTGCCCTGCAGCTGACACAGGTAAACCGGTAGCTCCATTTAATACAGTGCTCAGCCCTCAAGATCCACTTTGGCTCCCAAGTCCTTAACGGGGCCACAAAGGGATGCTCTGCCCTCATCCCTCTAGCTACCTGCCAGTATTTCACACCCCCAGGACACTCACAGCTGACTGGTGCGGCCCTAGTTCAAATAAAGGGTACGGACCAGGTAAGAGGCGCTGCTCCTCCAGGGAGCCAAGATACAATGGAGGCGAAAGAAAGGCAGGTTGGGCTCCAGGGTTTGAGCCCTAGCTCCAACGCTAGCTTTGGAGTCCTACAATCTGAATTATTGGGCCCCCAGAAGGCTTCTTTCATACTGCAAATCAGCAACAACTCCATGGAGGTGTTGGCTAATGCATTGAGATGATGCCTGCAAACATATGACCCACTTAGAAAAGGAATCACTACGCTATATCATCAGCTCGGTAAACCCGTATCAGCGTCCCTTTGGTTTCTAGACCCCAGAAAACCCTGAATATTCTTTTCTAGTGCCAAGGTGCAGAGCTGGGTGCGGATTTGCCCACAGGGCTGCGGTAAAACCTGGAGGGACGGATTCTGGAGAGGGCTGGGCATGCGCGGTAACAGCGGGCTGGCCGGCAGCTTGGGGAACGAGCCCGCACCGCGCCTTTGCAGCCCCAGGCAAGGGCGGGGCCCGCCTTATATGGGAGCTGCGTGGGGACAAACTGTGTGGGTCTCCCCAGACAGGCGGAGATCTGGCATCCCGCAATCCACCTGAGCGATTTCGGGACCTCTGCGCACGGAACATCAGAGGACCTCCCCACCGAGCTAAACTACCCCAATCTTAAACTTTGTAGGAAGAGTTCCGGTTTACTCACTATAAGTGATAATCTGTGCCTGGGATTTTAGTGGTTGGTTAGTTGGCAGATTTCGTTCTTTCATTCGTTCGTCAGTGTATTTCCAGCACTCTACTCGTGCCCGTAAACCCCGTCCTTCCGTGGCATTGCCATCTGACACAAAGAGCATGTGGACATGCAGACACGAAAGACCCCAAACAGCGCGCCTGGAGCTTTTTAATAGGAAGGAGGCATTAGGGCTTCAGCTCATCCCAGGTGGGATGGAACATACACTCAGCCAGAGAATATTTCTAATGGAGAATGAAAGAAGTTTTTGAAAGGGAAGATAAGTTTTTGAACAAGAAGATAGGGAGTTGGCTCATCTTCTCAAACTTTACTGTGCATACTTTCGAGTGCTTTGCAAACGTTTGCAAACGTTTATACGGATCTCCTGCGGATCTTGTAAAACTGCAGGTTCAGATTCGGCGGATTTGGAGTGAAGCCTGAGGTGCTGCGTTTCCAAGTTCCTGGGATTGTGGAGGCCGCCCATCAGAGACCCACACTTAAGAGGCTCAAGGACTTGGTGATCTCTAACTGTGGGAGCATTCAAATGCTAATAGTGAAAAACACCCTCGGGCCTCAGTCCAAAGTCCAAAGGTCAGTGAATAGAATTCAGGAGCTCATATCAAGTTATGTATACTAACCTAGAAGTCCAAAATTTAACGGCTTAAAACAAGAATCATTTATTATTTCTCACTGTTATGAGGGTTGCTGGTCTCACCTGGGCTAAGAACTTGCGTATGGGGCTAAGGACTGGAAGTTGGGCTCGGCAGGGATGACTAGGAAGCCTGTGTCTCTGTCTCTTTTTCATCCTCAAAAAGCTTAGACCAGGTTTCTTTGTTTGGCAAGGTAAGATAGCCTTCTGGGAGAGCATGCCCAAGATTGATGCCCCATTGGCCAAAGGCAGCAAGCCTAGCATCAGTGTGGGAGGTGTCTCCCACTGGGAGGGGGTACTCATGGGAACCACTAAAGTTACAAAGTTATCAGAAGGTCCATGAACTTGGATGAGAAAAAATACATTTCTGTAACAGTCACTAAGCAAAATGTATTAGTTTAGTAACATCGGAGATTTTGAAGCCTCTAAAAATCACAGATACTTTTGTGTAAATTAGAATTGCTGCAGCTTGAACAAACTGTTAAAATCATTATTACTTTGAAATTATGGTAGTTATTAGATTGACGATAAATGTTATCTATCTTGTTTTTAATATAACCACGTTACTTCAAAACAAATTTATTTTTCTTGTATCTTGATCATTGTATTTCATTATAATTGATTTTCTTTTTAATTTCATGTATTTTATTTTATGCATTTAAAAATGTTATTCTCAAAACGTTGCTTTCACCAGACAACCAAAAGTGTCCATGGCACAAAAAAGTTTAAAAGCCCATAATTTAGAAATTCATTTGGATGAGTGAAGGGCATTTCTATTTTCCTAAAAAGGTTGAATGATGATGGAAAAGAAAAAAAAAGATTCTGAGACTGGGTTAAAAACCCAAATAATTAATCCAGTCACCAGTAAGGGGTGTGTGTGTGTGTGTGTGTGTGTGTGTGTGTGTGAGAGAGAGAGAGAGAGAGAGATTTTTATTTTGTTTGCTTGTTTCGATGTAGTTTATTTGGCCTTTCATTTATTGTTGAATTCTTTTTTTTCTAATGTTTAGCAATCTTACTACTGCCAAATAGTTGTGATTTAAACTCCTTGAGTCTCAGCTTCTTCATTTCAGAACGAGATAGCACTGGAACAGAATGTTCACTCCACCTCAAAATATTTGAATCATCTTGAAATACCATTATCAGGGAAAAAAAGGACTTTATCCCCATCAGCTATATATGCAGCTATGTATTTTCCCCCTAGCCTCTAAGGAATAAAATTGATTATTCTCTCACAAGCATGACTTTTAAAAAACCTTGATAAACAACAACCTGGCACGCTTAAATTGGAACAAAGAATACAACTGACATCTTAGAAACTCATCTGTTTTCCTATGTGCTAGAAGCACTGACCTCAAGCATTATATCACACAGTGCACTTAATATCTCCTTGTTGGGGTTCCTTACAACATGGGACGCAAGTTGAATTTGGGAGCTATGAAGTGAGCCAACAAACAAAAATAAGTGTTCTCCTGGTTTTCAAACAAATGTATAATAGTATCAGAGACAGAAATCATAGATATTAAATCTAAACATAGTTTCATTCTCTAAGTCATAAAATTTAAAGGTAAATTTAGGATCTTATAAATACCAAACATTGAAAGCAAAGATAATTTGAAAAAGTGTACTTTAGGGCCTAAGAGTGAAACCTGAGCTCCAAAGTCGCAGTAACGATAATCACAAAAGTCATACATGGTAATTTTGCTACAAAGCTGTAGGCAGGCGTCCATGAATACCATCTTTCTATTACAGCAGAACTGAATAAAGAAATCACAACAGATTCAATTTAATAGAAGCTATCACCCTAAATCATAGTCATTTTATATACTAAGATGTAATATGATTGTTTTCAATTGCATGTAACTGCACCTATGGTCACAAATAGATCAGAACTGATGAACTTTGTAGAGTCTGTGGCAGCCTTTCAACTTCTTCAGAGTGAGAAGCCACATTTAGTTGAAGTGATGGGGAAAAGATTGTGGACGAATTAGTTTTGGAGATGGGCCTTGCAGGAGGGGTGGAATTCAAACACCAAGATGGGTAAGGAGCTGACATTCTGAGCAGAGAAAATACCTTAAATGTTGGAAAAGCAAGAGTTCTACTCTTGGAATAGTGAGAAAACCTCTTTACCTAAAGCAAAGTGTGAGTGATCTAAAGTCAGTCATTGTCAACCTAAGAAACACCCAAACCTGTAGAGAATTTTTATGAATTTATTTTGAACCAAACTAATGACAATGTCCAAGAAGCAACATCTACAGGAATTGGGAAAATGCTCTGGAAAAGGGCAGTTTTACAGCTTATTTTATGGATCAGAATGAAAGGAGGAAACTTAAAGAGAATTACATGAAATCCACTGGTGGTAGATTAAGTCAGTGGGTAAAAGCTAAGTGGAGAAATCTCTGGTATTGAATAAAAACTAACACATGCTTCTTTTACATTGGTGGGTACAGGAGAGTTAACAGTTACAGCACGTGGAGATAGTATTTGGGGAACAAAACAACCATGAGGGGTTCTGTGGGCTTGTGCTCTGGTGCAGTAGGTGTGCCCTGAGATAGTCTGGAAAAAGAGATTATTCTGAGGTATTATTTCAGAGGTATATTATCCTAGATGCAAAATGACAACAGGTTCACTTGAGGTAAAAATAGATCTTTGTCAAGGAAGCTACAGGCCCAGGACATGACTGCCCTCCATGATCTGCTTACTTTTGTCGTAGGCAGATAGACATAAGCAGAGCAAGTACATTAGGCCAGGTATAGAAAGTCACCAGGGCAGAAAGCCCTGGGTACGTAGCAATGGGCAAAACTGGGCAGGGCTTCGCCTGAAGGGTGTCTTTTCTCCCCTAGCAAATTGTTGTCATGGGGCTTAGACCCCCTGGCCTTTCATATTGGTGGTCATGTGGTTCCAACCCTGCCTTTACTTTTCCGCCCCTGGCATGTTGCTAAGTCATGCAGGTTAGACCCCCTTAGAAAGGGAATGAACAAGGGGGCTAGAGAATTACCCTAAAGCATTAAGTCCCCAGGACAGTGAGGAACATCTAGGCCTCAGCTATGTTTCAGTTCCAGGCCCAGAAAAGCAGCAAAACCAGACAAGCAGTGCCATGGCTGACCTCAGGACCAACTGCATTGACTAATGACCCCCTGCTCTGGGACCCACCAATCAGCACAGACCTTGATCCTGGAAGGACACAGCTGGGAAGCTGATGCATATTCTCCTGGGGCCCTCCCCTGAGACCTCCAGATAAATACTGTCAAGGAGGACCTATTGCAGCTCTCCCTCCCTCGGGAGCATGCCGGTGACTTTCCCCTGTTACCCTTCTTCCCTGCCAGGTGCACCACCTTTACCTTTCTGTCTCCTAAGCAGCAAATACCCGGCTTTTGCCTCTGTAACTTCTTTCCTGAGCCCTTACTTTTACCACTCATTTCTACCTCTGTGACTTTCTAAATAAACTTTCCCTTCTAGTTTGAATCTTGACTCTGAATTCTTTCTTAGCCAGAACTGAAGTACTATGACATTGCTGAACCAAGGTCTGGCTGACTCCCATGCGCTTATCAGGTTAGTATTTGTCCACATGATAAATTCTTACTTGTAACGTCTCTCTGCAGCAACCCTCGATGAGGGTTAGGGGTCTGACTCTCTTCTTCTTTGATATGGTTGGCCTTGTAACTTACTATTGCCCACAGAATGAAGCAGAATTAACTTTGTTATTCCCAAACCTAGGCCTTGAAAGGCCTTACTTGCTCCACGGCCCCTGCTGCTGTCATCTGAGCAAACCCAGGCTAGCCTGCTGAAGGACGATGTGACCCAGTCAAAGCGAGGGCCGCAGCCAACAGCCAGCCAACCACCAGACATGGGAGTGAGGCCACCTTGCACCAGCCAAGGCCAAGCAACTCATTAGCTGATCACGGATGTAAGAGTGAGGGCAGTCCAGAATGACAGAGCCCATCCAGACCAGCAGAACCACCAAGCTGACTTATAGACTGAATGACATCAGAGTAGGCCACCCCAGAATATGCCACTTTGGCATAAGAATTATTTTATGCTGAAGGCCATTAAGAAGAAGCAAAGACAGAAACAGTTTTTTGCCATCCTCCATCTTTCTAAAAGCAGGACATAAGTTTCTGTTTGTGAAAGTGTTTATCCTCCCTCCCCCATACGAAGAGAAGAGCAGCTCCTATTACTAAAAACAGAAAGTCGAAGCTTACTAAAATAATCCTATCTTCCATTATTTCCTCCATATATTTACCACAATATACTGTCCCTAGAAACCCAAACCCCTTTTCCTATGTCTAGTCACTTCTCCACAATTTGTCACTTTTTGTTAAAATGATATATAAGCTCCAAGGCCCAATCACTTTTGGGATTTTCCTTTCTTTTCTGATGTCCTTCTTGTGCATACAAAATAAACGCTTTCTTCTGTTAACCTTTGCTGGTTTAATTTTCATGCCGAGGTAGTAAACTTAAGAGGGTAGAGGAAAGGTTTTTTTGTTTCATTCTTTTTTTTCCCCCTAACGAGACTCATAAGCAATAAACCAATGGTTGTTCTTTAAGCCATTTGGTTCAGGGTATGATGTGTGTGTTATTGCTTGCATTCAAATGAGAAAAGTTTAGATGGATATAGTAATTCAGGAGCCTTTTTAAATATACAGAAATAAGTGTGACTTAAAAAACAAAACAACAACAACGAAAAAACTGCGAACTGGGCCCTAAACAAGGGCCTTTAGAATTGTAGTTTGGCATTGAAAGAGTCCAAAGGGTCATTTCTTACATTACATATGTGGAGTAACTCAGGACATGGCCCCCCTACAACCTCCGAGAACAGTTAACTACCTGGCCAGCATCCATAAGGAACAAGGGAAAAAGTCTATATCTGGATACCCTAGTCCTTTCAAGGGCCCTGTGTCTCAAGACACCTGTGTTTATCACAAAAGTGTAAATTTTCACATGCAACAGCCTCTCCCTCCACTGCTACTACCTCCTCCTTAACCCTATAAGTAGCACCAAGGCTGGAAGTGGGGTGCAACAACTCTTGCCCAATCTGCCACCACCACCATCTGTTCAGTCCCCTGTAAAGTGAATAATAAAGAGCATGTCCACCAGGTCTGCTCACCCTCCAGGTGTTTTATTGGAATATCAGGAGCTCAACTGCAGCTCCCTGGCTTGGAGGTCCTGTGTTAAAACATGTGAGGAGGCCAAGGCTCAAACAGGCAACATGACTGCAGACACCACTTTCCTCACCACCCACCCTGTTCAGTGGAACTTAAATCAGTGAAGCAGATTTATGGAAGAATGAATGCTCTCTGAACACATTGTCTGCATCCCCACCACCACACCTTTGCTTCTGCTGTGCATCCAGCAGAAGTGCCACCCCCTCTACTTCTCTTCTATGTCCAGCTCTTCCTTTGAGTTCTACTGTCCCTAGTTTTTCCCTGCTATACCAATTGCTCTCTCATCCAAACACTCCCAGAGCATGGTCAACATCACTCATTTGTTACTCAGTGGAGAATTTTAAACCCTGATTTTCTGTGTCTCTTTTCCAATCAAATTATAAATCCTGTAATGGTAAAGAGCAAGGCTTAAAATTCTTCACTTTCCCCGTAGTACAGATTGGTAAATGCTGAAGTTGACAATTAGCGAAACTAATAAACTCATTATATTATTTGGTTTCCGTAGATAAACAGTATATAAATATGAATTTCTATGTGATGATTCTTTGGCCCATTTTGTCCTTTTATTTTATTTTATTTTTTTGTGCCTCTAATCAGGACATAACATAAAGGTTATGCCATTTGTTACCGTCAAGCTTAATTAAGTCCATTATAATTTGTTAACCCCGTGCTTGCTTTGTAATTAACATTGATTAACATAAACAAGTACAAAATAGGCCATCAGCACTTTGCTAAAGTGCTGATTACAATTATATCAGTAATTCAATACAATATAGATGATGACGAGTTAGTAGCTTACACTCTACACAGAGAAAAATGGTACCAGACAAAACTAAGACTAAAAACAAAATATTTTGTTCACTGGCGCAGGTCCAATTAACTTGCTTCATTTCGTCTCTGGACCAAAAGAGGGAGTGTTTCAAAGATGACAGACAAAGTGTCTAGTCACAGAAAAACAGCCCCCAAGGCTTATGACATAATTATGGGGTCAAGATCACTTTTGTTCTCAGAGAAGCCCAGGGTTTTATGTCAGCAGGTTAAACATGCTCAACAATGAGAGCCTAGAGGCGCTGGATCCAAAAAGCTCAGAATGACTAATAACCTGAAAATAAATTCCATCTGCTACTCAAAATACAAAAAACACCCCCCCCCCAACCATATTCTAATATATTTGAGATTGTGCTTAAGTTCCCTTTCTCGCTGACCTCAGGGGTCAGGTACTTGATCTTGATATCCATGTTAAGAGGAGTCTGCCATACTCGCATGGGACTATGGTCAATTGCCAGTAGGGATGGACATACATTTAAACTTTTGCTTATTTTCAGAAATAAAGCTGGGATGCCTAGGAGCTGCCGCAGTTTTTGTCCTGTATAAAGTAAATAAGTGGGATTCTGTCCACTGTACTCCTGTGAAGGGTTAACAAAATTGATCTGATTCAAATCAATTGGCCCTGTGCAGATGACTTGATAATGAGACCATGAAGCTCTTATAATTCTCTATTACTGCCCCAAAAAGTATGCTATGGAAATCATTTAAACCCTCTAAAAGAAGTGTTAGTACAAAATGGGGTGTTTCAAAGTCGTTGCTAAAAGGTTTGTAATGTTCATGAAAATCCCTGAGATACCAAGTCTCCTGTATAAAAGTGTGAATCATAGAGACAAAATATCTACCAGATGAAAAAATAGGGAGAAATTTGCCATAAGTCCTATAGCTTCTAAGTATTGGGTAGGGGGTCTTAACCCAAATGTATGTGGCCTCACAACTAGCCCTTCTCTTTTCACCCCCTTCTCCTCAGCAGAGGATTTGTTAGACAACACGCTGGAAATTAAAAAGCAGCTGTCAGAAGCAGAATTGAATAGATATAAAACAAGAAAACCGCAAACACATGTTGATACCATTGATACAAAGGGTCAACCTTAAGCAAGACTATGACACTGGTAACATTAGTCTCTGGTGTCCATAGGTTTCCCTCCTGCCATTAACAAACATCATACTTAGGGTCTTGTAGCAATCCTAACAGAGTTGTACAAGTCATTTAGTCCTCTCTCTTGTAGTGTGACCCCCCTCTCTCACTATATGGTATGCCCAGACATTTTTTTTTCCTTTAACTTTTAAAAATAATATATAAAATACATTCAGCAGGGCATAAAGTATACAGACCTTAAATGTACAGCTCAGTGAACTCTTTTATATATACGCCTGTGTAACCACCACGCAGATGAGATTCAGAACACTTCCACCGTCCCATAGAGGCTGCCTCCCTTGAGCTACAGGCTTCTATTTGAAAGGCAGGTTTATTTGGGTATCATTTTCATAGTCATATTCACCCTTTTCAGTATGCAGTTCTAGGAGTTTTGACAAGTTATATGGCCACCAATATACTCAATATCTAGAACTGTACCATCCCCCCCAACCCCACCAATTTCCCCTGTGTCCTTTGTAGTAGATCCCTCCCCACTTCTCCACCCCTGGACAATCACTAATATGTTCTCTGTCCCTATGTGTAGTTTTTCATTTCTAGAATGTCATATAAATGGAATCAAACAGTGGGCAGCCTTCTAAGTCTGATTTCTTTCACTAAGCATAATACATTTATGATTCATCCATGTCATTTTGTGTATAATTCCTTCCTTTTTATTCCTGGATAGTACTTAATTATACCACAATCTGCATGTCCATTCATCAGTTAAAGAATATTTCGATTGTTTTCAGTTTTTGACAATTATGCATAAAGCCACTATAAACATTCACAGTCAAAGTTTCCCCCCGAATTTAAGTTTTCATTTTGGGGTAGAGGATAGAAACCCATGAAGTGAATTTTTTGGTCTATGCTAAGTGCATATTAGAATTTTTTTTTTAAAGCCAAGCCACTTTCTAGAGTGCTTGTCGCATTTTGCATTCCTGCCAGCAGAGTATGAGACTTTTAGTTGCTCCATATTCTCACCAGCACTTAGCAATGCCAATTTTTTTAAAAGTCATTTCACTAGGCATGTGGCACAGATTTTTGAAGCTGAGCAAACATTTTCACAGGATTTATTGCTGTCTTCAGAGGAGACTTAAAATTAACCTTAAACATCTAACTATGCATATGAGAGCTACACGGCTGCATACTAATTAGGCAGTTGATATTAATGATCCTCCCTGGAGTTACTTCTCCTCATTCAGTCTCAAGTATCATTGATACCAGTTTCCTTAGCACACTTGTCAAAGGCAAGGGTCCTGGATCTTACTTGCAGCTGCTCTACAGGTTATGCCTAAAGGTTATAGCTCCTCACTTCCTTTTGCCATTTTAAAAATAATCAACAACCTACTTTTAATTATCTTAAGTATCTTTTCTGTACCCAGATCAAACATTCTTCCAGCTTCTATATTTAAGACTATATTTATCAAAAAAACGCTAAGCTGGAGGGAAGGGAAAAAAACCCTTCATTGCAGTAAACAAATCATCACACTGAGGGGATTGCTGGAGAATTCAATCACTTTCCTGCTCTACCCTCACTATGCATGGGACTGCACATTGTTATTCTCTGAAGTAGCTGCTGCTAATTTTTCTAACTTGGGCAGAAAGCACAAATCAGAAAAATTGTGTTTCAAGGTGGCTTGAAGGTAGCCAGAGCCTGGTCCTCTCGGACTTGTCACACAAATGCCCCCCCGCCTGTTTTCAGATTCTCTCTGGATCTCAGTGCTGATGCTTTATTCGTTTGCATCCAACTATCCCATCTGCTGGTTCGAATGGTGTACTGTCAGCAATTATGCTGTGATGCACGTGCCACCTCCTATACATTCCTTGTGATGTCCCTCCTCCCTCCCGCCCAACCCCAGCTATTTCCATCCTTCTGCCTCATCCCCAAATAGAGGGACACACCAGACAACTTCTGCTGCACCTTTTTATTTTTCTTATTTTAAATAAATAAGTGTGCACAGAAAATAAATTGAAAATGTACAAAAGGGCATAGAGTTAGAAGCCTCTTTCATTCTCTTCCTCAGTTCCCCAAGTTCCTTGACTAGAGGGAACTACTATTGTCACCAGTGTCTTGTGTCTTTCCAGAAAGATTCATTCTATGATCAATAAACATGCAATTTATTTTTATTTTTTGCAGAAATAGTTACAAGCTATAACACTTTTTCGCACGTAGCTTTTTTCACATAAAACATACATCGTATAAAGCATTTCATCTCAGTATATCTGCATGTATTTCACTAGATTTTTTTTTTTAAAGATTTTATTTACTTATCTTCAGAGAGCAGAGAGGGGAGGGAGAAAGAGAGGGAGAGAAACATCACTTGGTTACCTCTTGTTCGCCTCCAAATGGGGGCATGGCCCGCAACCCAGGCGTGTGCCTGACAGGGAATTGAACCAGTGACCTTTCAGTTCACAGGCCAGCACTCAATTCACTGAGCCACTGCAGCCAGGGAAATATATGCTTCAATCTTTTAGAGAGTTTTTAAATACCACGTGTTGTATATATACTATGATTTATTTTACCAAAGTCTTTTTAAATTATCTGAAATAATGACTGAGTAGCCTAAATGAGATAGAAGCTTATATCATGAAAAAGATGAGCAGAATTAAGTGGCTCAAGGTTGTCATTGGTAGCTAAAGTCCCAGAGATTAAAGATCCTTCTACCTTGTTGTTCCTCTGTTCTTAGCATATGAATTTCTCCTTATGTTTGAAGGTGGCTGCATAAGCTCCAGCCTTCACTTCTGCATTCCAACCTAAAGAAAGATCGACATATTACCCCTCAAGACGGATGCGTTCTGGCTCACAAAGTCCTTTTAGTTATATCTCACTTTCCAAAACCTAGTCACAAAGCCACACCTAGCTGCAAGGGAGGATGTAAAATGTAGTCATAATCTAGGGATCCTGTAAAAAATTGGGGGTCCTATTAAGGAGAAGGGAGGGCAGAACGGTTCTTGGGGTACAACAATCAGTTTCTGTTCCAGAATTGTTGCCAGTCCTTTTGCTCTTAGGTACAAAACTGAAATCGTGCTCTGTGAACATTCCTTTTCACACTATGTGGAAAACTCTGTAGAATTCCTGGGTCACAGGGTATGTGAATTCTTACTTTCATGAATATTATCAATTGCCATCCATCGACAAGGTAGCAATTCATACCTGTACCGACATAGGAGAGTGCTGGTCTCCCCACCCTCTCAACAGCCACAAGTGTGCTCACATTTTTTGATATTTTGTTCTTTACCATATGACAGCTAAAATACAGTGCCTGAATTGTCTTAATTGGACTTAATGGAACTTTTATGTTTAATAAAGTTGAGTGCTTTTCAAATGTCTAGAAACCATTTGGACTTCCTTATCTCTGAACTGCTTCCATCACTTTCCTGTTTGTTCATAGAATTATTTCCTTGTTAATCTGTAAAAACTCTAAATCGGGGAAATTGGCATTTTCAGTAGTATTTACTCTAAGTAATTTCCCACAATTTTAGCTTTGTTGTGTTTTTGTTTCCATGGAGATTTTTGGAAGAGATGTCAGGCTTTATTGCTTTGTTTCACAAATAAAAAAGTCGGCTGCTTTCTGCTGACTAGGCAGAGACCAAAGCCCATGCTCTCTTGCTGCCCCTCAGACTCTCCCTTCGCTCCGGCCTCGGCCCAGGCTTTGTCAGCGGCAGGAGCAGCCTTGAGGGCGGCGGCCACACATGCAGGCGCATTGGCCGAGACGGCCTGAACGTTTACAGAAAGTGGGAAGGCGTGATCAGTCTGCACAGACAAAGGCGGGATCCTCTTGTACCCATTAATGATAGAATGGGATACCTGTGGAACAGGTGGGGAGCCTATCTGCAGACATATGCTGTGAACAGGGCAGACACCCTCCATGACGTCAAGTGCCTCGTCTTGTAAATAGGCGCTGCGTTTCTCAAACACCTGCCAAATTATCGGCCCAAGGAGGACAGGGAAGATGTTTATCATGTTCAGCATTGTGGCTTTCTCTCCAGTCTTAATCAGCTGCACATCACTCAGGAAGTCAATGGTGATTTCTTTATGCAGTTAATTTTATTCCTTTTAAAAAACTGCTTCTGGGTTTTGTGACACTCTTAAGGAGGCAGTTGCCAAATGAAAATTATATAAAAATTTCTCATGGTTTTATTTTTCATGCTAATAATAATTACAAAGAGGATCTAACTTGATTTATTCTAACACGACTTCTTGTTATCCTGGTCCCACTGACCCATTGATCTTCCCCCACTAATTTGATAGCGTGGCTGCATCTTAAAGGAAGGCAAAAGTCTTTTTCACTTAAAATTAGAAGTACATCTTAACTCCACTTTCTATTTCATATGTCTTGTATTGCCATCGATATCATTCATTACATTTTAGTTACAAACTGCAGCTGTATCCAGTTTGCCAATGAGTGTGGTTATGCACTTTGACATTCAAACATTCAGACTCATCTGCTCCCAGCCTGGAGACCGGCCATGTAATTCTAAACTGCAAGACGTTGTGGGGGAAGGGATTCAGACTTTGGAGATGGTAAGGGGCTGACTTGTGTCCTCCTCAAATTCATATGTTGAAGTCCTAGCTCCCAGTACCTCAGAATACTACTGAATTTAAAGATTGTCTTTAAAAAGGGATTAAATTTAAATGAAGTCATGTAGTGGGCCTTAATCCAAAATAACTAGCGTCTTTATAAGAAAAGGAAATTAGGACACAGGTGTGCACAGAGGGAGGACCATGTGAGGAAACAGGGAGAAGACAGCCACCTGCAAGGCAAGGAGAGAGGCCCCAGAGGAAACCGATCCTGATGACACCTTGACCTCAGATTTCTAGCCTCCAGAGCTCTGAGTCAGAGGTTCAGTCACATCTGCTGTGTTAGGTCATGTCCTCTGGACTCTTTCACGGGGCTCTGCCTGCAGTAGGTGCAATGGGAGCGTTCACGAGGCCACAGCTGTGAGGGAGTAAAAGAAATGGGAGGAGGAGAAGTTGAACGGTGATGCAATTGCAGCAGAGGCCTCAGTTGGTCCTAAGTGGAGCTCTGGACTTGGGGTGGCTTTCAGAGTTGTCCAGATTGAGGCAAGAGGGTTGGGTATTTGTACCCTAGCAGGTTGTCCCCTGGGAGAAGGTCTAAACTTAGGCGAGGAAGCTCCATGTGGCTGAGGGCAAATGCTGAGAGGACTTCAGCTGTGAGCCATCAGGGGCCAGCATTGCTGGCAGTGTGAGAACAAGTGTTCTGTCTTAGAGAGGGGTTCTAGCGGGCACACTCCTGTACCCACCATACCTACCTATGCAGAAGAGAAGCTGACAGCATGGAGGGACACCCTGAGGAAGTGGAACTCAGAACAGACATGGTCCAGTGTGGCCATGAGGGTTTGGAATGCAGGAACGATGCAGCAGTTTCTCTAGTCAACCAGGCAACAGCCATCGAGATAAATCAGCCCCAATTACCAATATGCCATTTTTTTCAAGATTCAGATTCTTAGGAGAAAAATTTCCTTGACCTCACTTTGATCACCTACTTGCACTTTGGGCAGAGGAGGGTATGGCGCATTGACTGTAAGTCCCCAGAAGGCAGCACAATATAGGGAAAAGGTGAACCCCAAAAGAGGCCAATGGCAATGTCATCACCAGAAGAAAGGAGGTGGATACTGGTTGGAATAAAACAGAATGCATCTACTGGGCCCAGGCCATCTGAGGTGGAATCTCAGGTTTGGTTGTCTTTGGACAAGCAGCTTAAACCCATAAAACTAAGTGTTTCATCTGTAAAGTAGAAATATTATTACCTACCGCATAGAATTTTTCTGGCTTAAATTATATCTCTATATCTATTTATCTACATGTGTATGTACATAAACAAATTATGCATATGTGCATGCATATGTACAATTATATAATGTATTTATGATGTCCATAGAATGATAGTCACCATTTACTTCAGTGTCTACAGTTGCTAAGATCTCATCAACTATTTTCTATCATTTTATCTGTGTGCATTTTAATTCCCTGCTTCTTTTTTTGAGAGGAAGAGGAGTGTTTTGTCTTTCTGAATGTGCTAGTCCCCATATTCTAGACTGGGAAGGCCCATTGGGGTTGCCATCTCTGTTAACAGAGAGAACTGTAGAGTTGCAAAGGTTTACAACTTCAGATTCCTCATAATGGGTACGGGGTGTACGTAATTTTGCGTTTAAAAACCTAAATTAAGTATAGGAGTGGAATGAGCAAACCAAAAGGAGAGTCTGCCTGACAGACCGCCTGCTCACTCAGGCGGGCCTCCTCAAGGGGCTCCCGGGCAGGGAAAGGAAAGGGCAGGAGAACAGGACTGCGCTCACGCGGGCTGCCCGTGACAATGGTCGGACACCGGGGAAGTCCCAGAGCAGGGCCTCCAGTCCCGTTTCTTTCTTTGCTGATTCCAGATGCTGACATTTGTCATGGAACCAGGCAGAACTGGAGTGGAGAGGAGAGTACCGAAGAGAGGGTCGAGCAAGGAGGCAGCGTGCTGGCGTTTTCTCCCATTCATCTATTTTCAAAAATAGATCTAGTGCTGGCCACACCATGTCAACTTCATGCCCACACACAGCCGCCAAGGGGGATGGCTCCTGTGGACACTCCTCAGCTTGCAAATGTTTCCTCTCCGAGGTCACACAAATAGCTGGCGCATCTATTTCGCTGAAATAAACGCCGTCACGGAAGTCTTCTTGCCTCTGTCAGAGGTTATGAGCAGCCTTGATGGAGTGGGGTAATGACACTGCAGAATGATTGAAAGGGTTTGGGATGCGATTTCCTATTTGGTTCAGACAAAATAAAACCATTATCTGTGCTTCATCTTTTTAAAAGAGATTGTTTTCTGAACCCTTTCATGCTTGAAGCCTGTTGCAGCACCAAGGAACAATATTAGCCTGTCACAATTATAGATCAGTTCATCACTACAGTCGGCCTCCAATCTCCTTGAACTCTCCAAGGGAAATGATTTTTCTAGGTCTTCCTTATCCCTGGGCTGGGTGTTTTGCCTTTTGAAAAAGATGGTGCTGTAATTACCCATTAGCCCCGCAGAGCTGTCAGGTAGAACATAGACCAAGGCACTTTGGAGAGTGTGCAGGAAGCCATTTATGAGAGCCAGAGACCCTCATTTACTCAGGGGTCAGCAGAAATGAAACACTCAGACACATGGATGTGATGAGAGCAAGATTTTGCTTAAACAAGTCAAGCATATACTTGATGCCGAGGCACGCAGGGTCCCGGGTGCATTTCCTATCCATCGCTAAGGCTTGCCCAGGTCAGTGGGATCGTGTGGCCATGCCACAGTGAGGATATCTGGAGAGCTCTCAGTGACCTCCCTGTTATATTTTTACCCACTGCTAAGCTAGGAAGACATGTCATTAATGTCCTGACCTCTGACCCTGCTTTACTCAATAACAGCCTGTCACTAGGCCTACTATTAACTTTCAGGAATCAGGTTGCTGACTCCACACTGCAAAGAATTTTTCCATCTCAGGGGCTCTCCAAGCAGCATGCTTCGACCCAGCCCCACACACCTCCACACAAGGAATAAGAGAAGGTCCTGTGGTCTGTTGCTTCTCCCAGGGGAAAAAAAAATCTTAAATTAATTTCCGTAGGTAGTGCATCAAATGTATATAGCCACCAGCTAGTCTGTTGGTTCTTTTTAATTGGTAAAATACACATAACCCAAAATTCACCATTTTAACCACTTTTATGTGTACAGTTCAGTGGTATTAAGAACATTCACATTTTTGAACAACCATCACCACTATCCATCGCCAGAAATTTTCCATCTTCCCAAACTGAAACGCTATCTCCTCATTCTTCCCTTTCTCAGACCTGCCGACTACCATTCTCTTTTCTCTGTCTGTGAATTTGTCTATTATAAATTTGTCGACTCTAGGCCATTTATATAAGTGGTATCGTACAGTATGTTCCTCTTGTGACTGACTTATTTCACATAGCATAATGTCTTCAAAGTTCATCCATATTGTAGCATGTGTCAGAATTTCATTTCTTTTTAAATCTGAAAATATCTGATTGTATGTATATAGCACATTTTGTTTATTCATTCATCTGTGAACTCTCAGGCTGTTTCCGCCTTTTGGCTATTGTGGATAATGTTGCTCGGAACACAGGTGTATAAATATCTGTTCAAGTCCCGCGGGGCTTTCAATTCTTTTGTTGTATACCCAGAAGTGGGATTGCTGGATCACATGGTAATTCTATGTTTAATTTTTTAAAGATTTTATTTATTTATTTTTTAGAGGTAGGGGAAAAGAAGGAGAAAAAGAGGGAAAAAAACATTGATGTGTGAAAGAAACATCAATCAGCTGCCTTTCACATGCCCCCAGCCAGGGACCTGGCCCACAACACAGGCAGGCCAGCCCTCGATCCCCTGAGCCACGCCAGCCAGGACCATGTTTAATTTTTTTGAAGAACCACAGTACTGTTTTCCACAGAGGCTGCACACTTTTAAATTCTATTTAACAACGCACAGGATTCCAGTTTCTCCACATTCACACCCGCATTTATTTTCTGTTTGTTTTTTTATAACAGGCATCCTTATGGATATCCTGTTGATTTTTTTAATGCAGTGATTGCTGTTAATTTACAAAGGCGCTTCAAAATAAAGGGAAAAGAAGGAACATGGAAAGAAAACCAATGGTAAGAGGCCACAGAGACCTAAACCAAAGAATCAGTCAGTGAAAGAGGAGAGTAACATTATAAGTGTCTGTATGTGTGTGCTCCGCATGTGTGCATTTTACAAGAAAATACCCACCATCATTGGAATCTTGTTGCTAGTGATGAGATGTCTTTTGGATCTGAGAGGATGGACACTAGAATTTTGATACTCCTAATATATTTTTATATATTCTCAAGCAACAAGCTTACACCACTGTCATCCCTTAAATCTATTCACTTCATGGAACTAAAATGTGTTTATGAATAATAATATCACTAAAAAACAGATTGGTGGATACTAGGGAGGAAATATTTCCAAAATCTAAAATTAATGGGGGTTAATATTTAAAATATATAAGTAGCACCTGAAAATCAATAAGGAAACTCAAGAAATCAGAAAGTGGGTGAAGAAGCGAAGAATATGGATAAGCAATTCGCAGACAGGGAAGCTTGAAGGATAAAGCCATGTGAAAAATCCCCAATTTCGCCAGCAGTCAGAGAAATAGCAGCTAAAATAAAATAATCCAAACTGCACCCCAAAGAATAACAAAACTTAAAAAGCCTTAGAAAGAAAAAAAGCAAGTTGTACCTAATGAGAGTACAGAGATTCTCCACAGCTGGATAAAAATGTCAGAAAGTTACTCACTGTACATGAGATGTATCAGATTTCAATCCTAATATTTCAACTGTGCTTTTAATATTGAAAATATAAGGATGTGGAGTGTTGAAGCTATCCAATTTTTGCTTTACCGATTTTTAAGATTTAACAGAGGTGCTGTCTGTCTTTCATGAGGCCTCACATTAAACTTATGAAAATGTACACGTGGTTTACAACTTTTACTCTATACCTTTTCTTAGCTGCCGAGCATTTTAAAAGTGTGCTACCTTTTAACCTTTACTTTTTTTTAAATTGAAGGTGATACTTTTTCTATACATGATGAGAGTCATGTCAACTGCAGTGAGTGTATTATTGGATAGCAACATAATTATATTTTAGAGTATATTATGGACCTATCACCTTCATTCTTTCATTTGTCAGATTTACAGTACTTTTTTTCTTTAACATTTAGCATTAATTAAAAAGAAAATTGTGAGCCCTGGAAAAAAAGGCAAGCCCTGGCCAGGTGCTCAGTTGGTTGGAGCATCAACCTGTGCACCAAAAGATTACTGGTTCGATCCCAGGTCCGGGCACATACCTAGGTTGCTGGTTCAATCCTTGGTAGAGAAGCATACAGGAGGCAACCAACCAATGCTTCTCTCTCACATCGATGTTTCAATCTTTTTCTCTCTCTTTCCCTACCTCTCTCTCTAAAATCAATACTTTTAAACCCATGAAGTTCTTCACAAATATTAATGGTCATTAATATTTGGAGCAGACATGGAAGTCAGCTGTCTTTTAAATTCAGTCCTTCACAAAGTGCCCTAGTCACTAACATTTTTTAGTAGTTTCACCCATCTCTTTGACTGGACATCCCTCCTCTTACCCCACTGCCCTGGAAATTTAGATGCCATCTGCCCTCCCCTACCCAGACATGTGTATGTAGCCCCCCACACTCATACACCCTGAAACATATACTGTACAGAAGTGTAACCTGGCACAGGCTCCCGAAAAACTGGCTTCAGATTCTCCAAGGAGCTGGCTTCCCTCACATATTACTTCAGGGAAGTCGGAAACCATCTTCTTTGGAGGGTCTGCTAGTATGTTATTGGGGAGGATTCAAGCACTTTTGAGGAAATGCCAAGTTCAATTTTCAAAGAGTAGCACAGCTGCAGATGACCAGTATCTATTCCTGAAGGCGAAACTTGACACTTTCCTCTCACAAAAATCCCTTGGAACCATCACTGTGGTCAGAGCCGTTTACACTTCAAACATGGAATGAGAATCGTGGAAATGATCTTCAACACCTAGGGTAAGAGGTATGAGGCCAACATATGGGTTGTAATGCAGGGACCAATATTTCTAAGAATAAGAGGACAAGGAATGTCAGTAGAGAAAGACAAGTTCTCCAAGAGGACTCTGGGAGCCACACCATTATTAGATAAGAACAACAGGGTTGAAGTATATTGGGGTTAATGCAATGAACTCACTTAATGCTGGGGAGGAAGTTGGAAATGAATCTGAAATTCATGCCATAAATGATGATGAGAGAACAGGAGAGAAATAGAAGATGGGATAAGGAAGATGATGAGTTTGGTCCTACTGAACTTGAAGGGCTGGACAACATTAGGTAGAGGTGTCCAGAAAACAGTATACCATTCATACCTGAAACTTTAGCAAGGGGATGAGATGAGAGAACATCCAAATAGAACAGGCTGTAGACGTGGTGGAAGCAGTCCAGGTCACCCCGGGAGAGGCAGGTGCCACTTTGGTACCAACAAGATTCCAATCTTTCTGCTCTCCCAAGCCTACCTCTTGTGGAACAGATTGAACTGTTGCCACACCCTCGCTCCCTGCGTTTCCACATAGATCCTGCATACCCCTGCCTCCCACAAGGTCTATTTCTCTACTGTGTCTGAGAAGGACAGACAAAAGCAGAGGGCCGAAGGCACCAGCTGCCATGGCTGACTTAGGACAAGGTACTGAACTCAGCTTGCTGCCATCCCTCATCTGAATATGGGGATAATGGTAGTTTCTGCCTCACAATGTTTTGGGGAATACTCAAGATTTTGACACAGTATCTGTTAGTGCTCAACAAATGTTAGCTATTACTAATAGTTGGAAAGGCGCAAGAGAAGAATATACACAAAGAAAGGGTACTCATCTATTTTCATACCAATAGTATGTAAAAGTAGCAGTTTGGGTTAGATTGTAACTGTTGAAGAATAACATCCATGACACCCTCACATTTAAAAACAAATGGACATTTGTGTATATTCATATATGTATGGATGGATACGCGTGTGGAAACACACACACACACGCATGTATCTGCATATCTAGTGGATATACATATGCCTTAGTTCTTCAGGGATCGTTACTATAGCTATTTTTCTTCAGAACCCTGGTTGCAATTGCAGTTTTGCATTTCTTTGTGTGATTATTTGAAGTTTATGTTTTCATTCAGTTGTAAGCATCAAGAGGGCATGAAACAGGCATGCGCTTATGCAGCATCATGGACCCTTCGCCAAGCCCTGGTAATGACACCCACAGAAGGAGCTCAGTGACAACGTGGCAGATGAATGGATGGGTGGTGGGAGAGGTAAGTAATGAGTGGAGAATGGTATCTAAACATTAGCTTTCCTAGACAAATGTTATTCCACCGTCAATAACTTGAGGGAAAAGTGGGTTTGTTTACTTCTCTAATTCCTTAATAGGCTTTTAAATTGTTTTGTTCTTAAAAACTTGAAGAATAAAATGAGTCATGAATGAATCAAAATGGATTTCTGGATCATGAATATGTGCTGTAAAATCTACAAAAACAAATGTCTCCCCAGTCCTGCTTCTTTCCAATTTTGTGTGTAAGCCAACTCCTTTAAGGGGTGTTAAACTCAACCAACTTAACTAGCAAGTATTTACTGAGCACTGATTATATGTATATTATACTTGCACTGCATGAAAATGGCAAATTCATGCCTACAAAAAAAAAGCTATAATGTTCTAAAAGTCACATACATTTTGAAAGTTAACATTTGCAATAACTGGCACTAATTGAATTCTTTTTATATTTTAAACACTGTTCTAAGCACTTTTCTTGGCTTATCACTTTTAAACTTCAGGATGACTCTCTGAAGTAGGTATAAATTATTGCCATTTTATATTGAAGAAATTGAGGCACAAAGAGACACAGTTATTATCTCAAGATTGCACAGCTCTTCAGAGCCAAACCTTGGGGGCCTGTGCTGTTTACCACCACGTTGTATTTTCTCTCAGAAGAGCAGCCAAAGGTGACAGTGGGATGGGCATTCAGAAAGAAACTGGACAGTTTTGTTTCTTTTTTTTAGTTTTCCTTTGGAAAGTGTACCCAAGAAATAAAAATAATCTCCTGTTTGCTTTTAGAAATTGCACAGCCTTTTTGGGACCTCTAAAAGTAAAATGTGTCAGATGATCAGAACACAGAATGCAACATTGGCCCAACAACATTTTCTTTTTATTATTCCCAATTATATCAATAATTATCAGATGCAAGTTGATCCCTTATGATATACATTGGTTGCATTTTCTGGCACTTGGGGTGACTATATCTCAATGTGTTGCTATAAAATGAAGTCAAAAATAACATTATTGACATAATCATGGAATTAAGATACCTCATCACTGACTGAGGTGAAGACATTTCCAAAATCAGCTTGAAACTCTCCAAGTAGTTCTGGACCATTTACATGTTACTTGGAGTTTCTCTGTGCCTCTTTTTTATTGTTTTAACATTTTATTTATTTATATTTTTAGAGAGGGGGGAAGGGAAGGAGAAAAAGAAGGGGAGAAACATTGATGCGTCAGAGAAATACTGATTGATTGCCTCTTGCACACCCCCAACTGGGGACCCGGCTCACAACCCAGGCAGTGCCCTGGCCGGAATCAAATCGGTGACCTTTCAGTTTACAGGACGATACCCAGCCCTCTGAGCCATGCCAGCCAGGGCTGTCTGTGCCTCTTTATTCACTGGGATACAAAATAAGAGGGAATTTAGTTACAATTTATTATAATAAATAATAAAATATTAATGTGCTACCTACACTACCTCTTCTAACTTTGTTGAAGTATCATAATTTTTACTTCTGGAATCATCAAATATAAAGTACCACTAGCAGTACCTGACAACGTAATACTTTCTCTTTCTCGAGAGGAAGCTACAAAGTGTCTTCACCACAAACTGTTCTACTTCTCTGACATTTTAACCATACTGTTTCTTTGGCGTGGAATGCTCTTCCTCACGTTGTTCACCTGGCAACCTCCTACTCAGGTTAGCAAATGCTTATGAAATTATGACTTTATAAAAATAAATGATATTTCCTCCTTTCTGTAACTCTTTCTATCCTCTGTGTCAGTTAGGGATTGATTCTGAAGACAGAAATTACCAAATAATAACCAAATAAGAGGCTTGGTTTTCTCTCCCATGACATGAAATTCAAATGTAGAAGTCAGGGCTGGCATTTTGTCTCCACAATGTCTGCTAGGACCCAGTCTTCTTTAATTTTTCTACTCTGTACTCTTCTTCCATCCTTAAGGTTGTCTTGTGATCTCAAGATGGTTACTGGCACTCCAACTATATCATTCCAGATGGGAAATATAAAGAAATGGAGGAGGGAACAGAGATACTTTTCAGAAAAGTATAACCTTTAAAAAACTTTCTATGAGGTCTCGAGAAATGACTTCAACTTACCTCTCATTGGACACCATCATCGTCAAGAGAGGCTGGGAAATATAGATTTAGGAAAAACTTAGTCAATTGCCTAACAACATAGAGGTTCTGTTACTAAGACAGTAAAAATAGAACCAAATTTGACAACTAGAAATCTCTGTACCTCCCTTATTGTGATAGTTTTAAAACATGACTACAAATTGAGAGGTGGCATCTGTGTCCCACCTTTGAATCTGGGCTGGCCTTAATAACACACTTATAACCAACAGAATGCAGAAGACGTGACACTACAAGACTTCCGAGTCTAGATCACAAAAGGCCTACCATGTGCTTCTGCTTCTGTTGGAACACTCACTCTCTTGAAAACCCTTCTGGAATGCTCTCTCTTGAGACCCAGTTTTCATCCTGGTGAGAAGCTCAAGCCACATTGAAAGGCCATAAGTAGGTTCTCTGTCCCAGCTGAGCACAGTCTTGGAGTCATCCCAGCTCAGGTGCCAGACATGTGAGTAAAGGAACTTTCTATGGCTCTAGTCCTGAGCCAGTAGGTCACCTACAGCTTTAATGTCTTTCAAGGTGTTGAGAAACAGAGATAAGCCACCCTACTATGCCCTGCCTGGAAGCCCACAGAATCTGTGAATTTAATGCGATGGTTATGTTAAACCACTAAGGCTTTGAGTGGTTTGTTATGGACCAATCATATCTAGAACACCTACCTTCCTCCAGAATGGGACACTTGCTCCTAAATGTTTCTAACACATTCTATTCAGGTACCTACACTTTCTATAACTTCTACTATCTAAGACTTGGTGGTTTTTGATAAATGCTTATTGAATGAATATACTTGTATTTTGTTCTAGTCATTTTCAATGTGCCATCTTCCCTGGTAGACTATGAATGCCAAGGCAGGGACCATCTGTAAGGGCACATAATGGGTTCTTAACAAGACTCTGGAATCAAATTTACAATCAATAACTTTGGGGCTGTCTTTGAGAATATGCAGAGGTGGATTTGGCTGGCCCTTATAACACTGATCACAAAGATTTATATTTTATTTTTAGTAAAAAGGAATACATAAGTTGTTTACAGGGAAAAACCCAATCAAGGCAAAGAAATGCCAATTATGTACAGACCTGGGCTTATAGCCCATTCTATATCATCTCCTGGGTCTGACCAATAGTCTTTACCTGGCCATAGGCATAGTTAGAGGTATCTGGCTCAGAGGAATGGAGCAAGTATTTGGTGTCTTGGGCTTGCTTTCTGACACTTCTTCCTCCTTCAGGTTAATGAGTGCCCCCAATAAATATAGGTGAAATGCTGGGTATACTCCACATGCCCAAAACTGTGACTTTGTACATGGTGGTTACAGAAAAGTCTTGGATACAATGACATAGCCCAATGTCCTCTAATCATAAAATATTGACGGGCATGCAGTTTTCAATGTCTGAAGTTCCACAGCGTATTTATCAGAATGGATATGTTAAATTATGCTACAGTAACAGACATCCCTCAACTCTCAGAGGCTTCGCCCAAAAAAATTTGTTTCTCATTCCCTTCCAGGTCTAACGGAAGTCAGTAGACCCACCTTGACATACTTTCAATTGCTGAGGAGTGACAAAGGAATGTGAAAAACGCATGTTGGTCCTTAAAGCATCCATCAGAAGCGACATGTCACTTTGACTTACATTTCATTAGCCATAGAGTGTCATGTGGCCACACCTGATTAAGCAGAGATGGAGAAGTTCAGCCTACCATGTGCTGAGAAGGCAAGAATTCAGAACATTATAAATCCCAGGAATGCCCACTCGAGGTGCACACATGCTTCCACCCTTGCTGAAGGGCAAATTTCCTCTTGGGACTGGGATTCCATGTTGCCCATCAGCAGCCGGTTATAGCCTCATGTGGTTATTATACCATATTTTTCTTGAGAATAAGTCTCGACATGGTCAGGAAAATAACCCATGGAGACTAGAAACAAACAGTGACTTAAGACACTGTTAGATGATATCAGAGAGCTCTCACCAGGAGGCTGCTGAGAAGTAAACAGAACTGATACATGTTAGTTTAGGAGGGAGGAGACACTGACTTTTGAAACTCTCTTGTCCTGATTCTGCCCCTACATAGCTAGAACTTTGCAGACAGATAGTTCTGTTTCTCAGGGTCTTAGCTCCTGATCAATAATCTAAGGCTACTGGAGGATGTTATTTCTAAGCCACAGGCAACCCTACCAATATATAAGATAATCAGACTCACAGACAAGGAAACTCCAAGAAAGAGAGAGAGAGAGGAGGAGGGAGTGTGAGAGGAACAGGTGAAGAAATCTGGCAAAGCAGTAGATTGCCCACAAAGAGAAAGTTAATGCATAATTTTGAGGCCGGAAGTCACCATCTTTCTGGATGCCCTGGCTTACCACTGACCACAAGGCATGCGGCTGTACAGGATTTACACCAGGGTCCCTTCGAATATCAGGTCAGGACTCAAAACATTTCTACTCTCAATTTAAGAAAGAGCAAATCTTCATTCCAGGTGGAGAGGGAAAAGAGCCAGCTCTCTTTGCATCTAGAGCTGCCCTTGAAAATATTAGCTTATTAACCTCTGAATAGGTGAGTGAAAGAATAAAGGGCTCCTAGGACCAAACTCAGCCAAGAGAGAGTCCAAGGCTAGGTTTTATTAGTCATATAACATCTTCCTTCAGGAATTTTATGGGGAGCTGTCAGGAAGCATGGACCTTGGCAGAAGAAGCCGCCTGACTGCTCGGTATCTGAAGGCCTTTGATTTGAAAGCATATTCTCTGTAGGGTCTTGATGTATTCTTAAGAAGACAGGCAGGGATTCCTTATTCCTCCCAGTGTATGGTTTCTCATTTTTCTTCCAGAAGAAATAGGGAATAGATTGCTTTGGGATTCGCAAGCTTCCTAAGCATTCGAGAGGGTGGCAGTCAGAATGACAGTAATGACTTAGGTCTCCTCTGAGAGTGGTCCTTTCATTACCGGAACGACCTGAGCTCTGGCTCCATCATTCTTACCGTGTCACTCTTTCCACAGCTCCACTTCCCATTCTGTCCAAAACAGCCGTGCATCCTGCAACCCGGCCCTTCTCTCTCTGGGACATTCTGTCAGCCTCACTTGCCACCCTCCCTAATGGGGAACAGACTGGAGCAAATCCTACGGAGTACTTCCCCCCAACTCCCACCAACACACATGCACACACAAACACACACGTACGTGATGTGCACACATGGACATATAGGAGAACTTAAGGAAACACTATAAGCTATCTGAGAAATGAATAAGGAGTCTTAAGAAGAGAGGGGTGGAAGTGGGGTGAGCCAGCCCCATCTATTTCAATTTGGTGATGGGTAGGGATCCAAGGTTATTGGTTAATTATATGTACCAGGACTGTAAAGCAAAGGAAAGAAGTTGCATAATACACTCATTCACATCTTTGTCACATTTCCCTGAAAGACAGTTCAGTGAGTGACCAACTACTGCTGTACAGAGCAATACAGAAGAATCTTGCAGATGTAATGTCAAGCAAAATACAGAAGACATAAATGAATACTAATTCTCTTTTTTATGTAAAAAATAAATAACAAAAACAAAAAGAACCCAAAAGGAATGGGGGCAGAGGAACCAGGATAATGGTGGGCCAGTGGCTGGAAGAAGACCTGAGAGGCTTCTAGGGGCTGGTCATGTCCTATTTCTTGATCTTGGTGCTGGGTATATGAAAAGATTGTTTTTGTAAAAATCCATCACTTGTAGGAATGAAATAACAAAAGTCTGATCATATCACTTCTCCATTTCAAGGAGTTTCTTGACTGGCCTTTCATTGTCTGTATGTGTGGAAATTACAGTATATTTTCTCATTGAAACAATGTAATGAAGGTTGGCTGTAAAGACCCAAGTTAAGCCAAATAGGGGCTGGGCTTCTCCATGTTTGGAATCACTTACTCTTTCTGGTCTTCCCCGAATCTTGCTAAATTCTATGGGCTGAGCTCAGGAATCAGAGGGGGCATGGAAAGATATGAGGGAGAGGGGATCGGCCTATGGCTAGCTCCCACAGTAAGGAGAATGGGGTGTGAAAAGAGTCAAGAGAGTCGAGGGCACAGGGCTGGACACTCTGAGGGTCATCTATGATTTTGTCCTGCAAAGTATATTCCTGCTGCTTCTGGTACCAAGGCCCCAATTTTGGGGGGCACTACTCTTCCCAGACCTCAACCCATCTGGAACAGGTAGGGCTGGCTCTACCCCCATTCAGCAGCCTGGCTGAGCATGTGACTCTGGACCAGCCAATAAGAGCAGACCCTGGCCAGAGGTATTAGTGCATAAACCAATCACAACCCAGGAAGAGCTCAATTCTAGACCTTTTGATATAATTAGTATTAAGGAAACTCAGTGGGAGTTGCTCGAAGGGTCCATTTGGTCACAATGAGGATAGCTTACCTGGAGATGGAGCCAGTGTTGAGGACGGGCTGGTGTCATAGGGGAAGAGAAGAACACTGAAGCCTGATGAGATCCTTTGAGTCCCTGCAGTTGTTGTCTCCTCTGAAATGTGTGATTATGCCATCCTCGCCTGAATGACCTCTTCTCCACAGCCCCCCCAGAACAGCTGCCACAGCACAGCTGCCACAGCACACAGCCATTCCTCTTTCGCTCTCCAGAATCTCAGTGGCACTCCCTAGAGCTCCCAACTTAAATCTCGAAACGAGCAGTTAGACAACTTAAGTTTCTTAATCAGATGCCACCCCAAGGCAAAACTGAGCAAAATGCAGTCACCGCCCTTAGCCCATAGCCTGATAAAAGGGAGGGGACAAATATAGCTGGTTAAAGAAACTGAAGTACAGAAAGTTAAAGTAACTTGCCCAAGGACACGCGGCTACTAAATATTAGAGTTTGTATTCAAACCCAGAGTCTGATTCCAAAGTCTGGCAAATTTAGATCCTGCTCATGTTGTCTCTGAACTATGAAGTTCTTGGTGTAGGCATTTTCCTCAGTGGATTTCCTTTTGAAGAGAGTTTTTGTTGGCAAAGTTTTGCCCAATGGCATAGAGATGTGGGTGAAGGTGGGGACTGGAAAGGACTTGTCTTTACCCAAATCTGTTTTTCACCAGCCGGAGGCTGTGAGGTGGTTCCTGGAGACCATTATTTGTTCTGCTGGTCTAAGCGTCACAGTCTAAATGGATCTGGAGACTTTCAGCTCCCACTTTGCCTTTGCCAAGTTCAGCTGATAGTCAAGTTGGATAAACGGCATTTGTGACATGACCTCTTGCCCCTCCAGCACGGCTTCGAGAGAAACTGGGAAAAGCCCTAGCTATCGACTCGGGTTTCCTTCGGCTGCCAGCACAGCAGCAGTTACTTAAAACACCATCACTTCTCCAACATTTTCAACAGACCCACTCACCCTTCTCTTTGTCCTGCCTTACCCCCAGTGTGTCCCATCCGGACTTAATGCACCAGACACACTAGAGGCTAGCGGAGGGTAGAGAGGAAAACCTCTCTGGAAATCCTATGCTGGCAGAGCCCTTGGATGAGCCCCCTCTCATGATTTCATTACCTAGGCCAAGAGGAAAGCAGTCTATCCTAAATTATGCCTACTTCAAAACTGGCCCATTTTTACACTACCTTGACCTCAATAAAAAATTAAAACAATGTCCATTTGATACCAGGTAGCACCCAGGGAGACCAAGGGAAGCCTCAACATGATACTGGGATCCAGGTTCTTATTATAATCCAAGAAAGGATTTGATAGCATGACAGAGGATTTACCAAAGCACAGAAAATTTATTAAAGTGATAGTATGCACTTGAGCAGTGAGACTGGAAGAACTTGGAGAACAAGGTATGCCAATGGGGTCTAAGTGGAAGGTTTTCCTTAAATGTGGGTGGGAGGTGGGGGTGGGGGAGGTAAGGGGCAGGGGCAGGAGGTAGGGGTAGAGGATGGGGGTAGTGGGATATGGATGGTCCTTGACTTCTGATGCTGGTGGGGCAACTGCCAACTTGGCACATCTTTGTCCCTCCTCTCCAATAGTGATTTCTTATTTGGGGTCATGACCCTAAATCATAATGCAAATTTGTTATAAAGATATTATAATGGCCCTGTTGGTCACTTTAAGGTCAGTTTGGCTACAGAATCTGGTTGCGACCAGTTTTGTTTATCTCAGTTACAGGAAATTGGGGAGGAGGAGAGGAGACATGTGGTGAGCGAAGTGCATGTCTGTGATGTTCCAGCTAGGATGGAAAAGGGGAGGGGTAGAGCTCGAGGCCTTTGTTCCCTGTTCTACCTTCCCTGCCTCACTTTGAAGAATGCCACTGAATTGTCTCTCAGCCTTCCAGAGGCCAAAGCAGCCAATTCCTTGATCTCTCTCTTGCTGTAGAAATTGTTTCTTCGACAACAGTTTTTCTTGTCCAGGCTCTTTGCTACTCAAAGTGTGTTCTGTGACCAGCAACAACGGTAGCACCTCTTGGAAGCTTCTTAATGGCTCTCTCCACCCTCATCCAGATCTCCCGAGTCAGGATCCCCACTTTGCGGGAACCTCAAGGAATGTACATTTAAGCCTGAGGGACACAGATCTAGACCAGTGGTACTCAAACTGTAAAGGACATTAGAAGTCCTAAGAGGGCTTGTTAAAACCCAAATTTCTGGGCACATGGTAGGTGTCTCATGCATATGTTAGTGAACTGATTGATTCTGGGCTAGAACTGCAGGGATGAATTCGCTTGGAAACCTGCAAAATTCCTCGTGCCTAACATCCCTGCTATCAGTAGCAAACCTGGCTTTACCTTTATTTCCATCTGCCCACATTGTTTTGGCATCTTCTCCTTCGGCTACCTGCCCGACTTATCCTGCCATGTCTTTCCACAAAGCCTCAGACTTACCACTCAGTGAGCAGAGTATTGTCCCTGGATGTTCCCTCCACCCATGGCCCTACTGAGCCCTCCCTGGCCCTTCCCCAGGTTGGCCATTCCCTGAATCCTCCTGTATCATTGTTTCTCCTTTTTGTACAACCCTTACTGTTCAGGGCTTGAATGCTGTATGGCTTCTGCTCCCTTTCAGATCCTTTCACATTTCTGGAATCTCTTGCCATTCTCTGAGGCTCTTGGTCACCACCTTCTTTCTCTTGCATGACAGAAAAAATAAGTCTTCACCCAGGCCTACCTTCCCCATCCATTCTCCATTGGAGCAGTAAAACATTCATACTGAAATGCAAACAAACTGCTCCATTGTCTTCAGGATAAAAATCTGCCTCCTCACTTTGGTTATAGTATTAAGATTTGCACCCTAAGCCGCATCTCCAGTCATCCCTGTTCTCTTTCTACACTACTGTCATTCTATGTTCCAAGCATTGTAAAGTGCCTCTCCCCAGAACCATTTACACTCTC
Source organism: Mormoops blainvillei (assembly GCA_004026545.1). Lineage (NCBI taxonomy): Eukaryota > Metazoa > Chordata > Mammalia > Chiroptera > Mormoopidae > Mormoops > Mormoops blainvillei. The sequence continues at coordinate 211,625 of PVJD01000613.1, read as the reverse complement.
CACCTCTCTTTGTCTCCTTAATCCCCACTTACTTTGCATGACTACACCCAAACGTTGTCTTCTCTAGAACGTCCTCTCTGATCCCCAGCCTCTTGTAGGTCGTCCTTGAAATATGTGCCCGGAATATTAGGTTATCTCCATGTGTACTACTAATAGCACCATTTTATAGTTGACTTTTACTTAACTGCTCTCTGCCCATCCGCAGTACAGGGTTTATGACTTGTTCTCTGTTTGCACCACTGAAGATTCTGTTGAGTTGCAAGTTACAGAAACTGTTGGCAATGAAACAGCACCAGGTGTTAAGACATCAGATCAGCAACCTTGGTTCTTGAGTTCTGGCTAAGAAAGAATTAATGGCCAAGACTCAAACTATAAGAGAAAGTTTATTTAGAAAGTCACATAGGTAGAAGAAGTGAGCTTTAGAAGAAATGGGCTCAGGAAATGAGTTACAGAGGCAAAAAATGAATCTTGGAACTTAGGGGAGAGGGAGTGATAGAGGGAGAGAGAGGAGCAGACAGGAGCAGAGAGGAGGGAGAGAGAGGGAGACAGAGAGTAGGAGAGAGGGAAAGGGAGAGGGAAGGGGTAGGGGATGGAGAGGAAGAGGGAGAGGGAAGGGAGTAGCGGGAGAGAGGGAGGGCGGGAGAGAGAGAGAACTCCAGGCCTCCTTGTCTTAAGGGCTTGTATCTGGAGGTCTCAGGGGAGGATCTCAATATAACATTCATCAGCTTTCCAGGTGTGCCCCCTCAGTGTTGTGGTCTCCACTGATTGACCAGCAACAGGACAGAGGGTCATTAGTCAATGCAGCTGAACGTGATGTCAGCCATGGCTTCACTCCACCTGATTTTGCATTTTCTCTGAGGCTGGAGCTGAAACGCAGATGAGGCCTAGATGTCACTCCGGGGGTTAATGCTTAAGGAAGTGGTCGTGCAAGGGCCTGTGGTTTTGCTTGTTGCTAGGACCCCGGGGCTCTCTCCCTTGTGACCACCTGTACCTGGCCTGTTGTTCCTACTCTACTCATGCCTCTCTACCTGCCCACTACAAAACAACCCAAAGAATGGTTTAAACAGATCAGGAAGTTTGTTCTCACATGACAAGAAGTTTGAAGGAGGTCCATTCCAGTGGTTTGATAATGCCTCCAGCAACTAATATTTCAAGATTTTTGCTCCAACATCTTTAATAAATGGTCTTTGTTCCTCAAGTTCATTTTCTGGTCCTGAGGTGGCTTTTTGTCTCCAGCGTCCCATCTACTTTCCAAGGACGATTAAGGGTAAAGGACAAAGGTGACTACAAATGGAGCCACCCACTGCTGGCTGCAAGGAGGGCTAAGACATATGCTTTGTAATCAGACATGCTGCTGCCTGAACAAAATCAAGATAATTTTTACAAGGAAAGAGAATGGATATTGAGAAGTAGCCGTTAGTGTCTGTCACATCTCAGAACCCTTAGACCTTAACAGCTTTAAGGCCTAGCTGAGAACAGGGTTCAGTAAATATTGGTTGAATGAATAAATGAGCTATAATTAGTATATGTAGCAAGATATGGGTACATAAAAGAAAGGCATTGGAATCAAATACGTGGGGTACAAGTAATAGTAATTGACTAATTCAAGGGAGGGACACCGTAATCTGACTCCTCTGGGGCCTTCCCTCAGGTCTTCATGCTCTCCTGTCTCCAAGTCCCCATCTCCCTAGGCCCCTGGTGCTCCTTGCCCCTTCCGGGAAAGCCTGGGGCTCTGGAATCTCAGGCCAGCTTGATCCTCCCGAAATGCTCTAGGCTATCACTCTTTCCTCTTCAAGGCTGAAACAATTGATCATGGGATAATCTGAAAATGTAAATGTTCAAAAAAGACAAAAACAAAACTCCTGCAAGCCAGTCTTAATATTTTGATGTAGAACTGCTTAAACTTTTTCTATATACACATTTTTAAAAAACAAATTTGGAATACACCCTACTTACTGTTTTGTAATGTCTCCATTTGCTTTATCGTAAACAGCTTTCCATGCCAATTAACACGTGTTTGCCACAATTTTAAGTGCTGCCACCTTGGATTCCATTGCAATGTCTTGTCTGTACTTGGTCTTTCCACCCACAGCTCCACAAATCAGATCTGAGGGCTGAAATCCAATATGTCAGCTTGGGTTCTATGAGAAGCAGATGCCAGGATAGAATGAGAAGTGCAAGCAATTTCCTGGGGGAAATGCCTTTAAAGGATAAAAGGAAGAGGGAACAGGAGCAGGCAGAGACAGTCTTCAGAACACATACAGGCCTGAGTCCTATGAAAGATGGAGGGAGAAGAGAGGGGGGTTGGGTGGGTGAGCTTCAGACTGCAGTGTAGCTCTGGGAAAGTAGCGACCAGGACAGTGGGGAGCCTGCAAGCCCATTAGGGCAATCCTGGCAGAAATGACATGGGTCTAATACCCGCACCATGTTTCATCTTTTGCTGGCAGCAGTATGGCCTCAGTGTGAACACTGCAGCAGCTGGAGGCACTCAGCCAATGCCACTCCTCAGTACATTCTTTTAGAAACTTCATGGGTACCGTATGCCTGCTCTTGGAGATTCAGTCATTTCCAACAGTGTGTGAAGATGGAGCATTACTTAATTAGCCTAAAATGACGAGCCAGCCATTCTGTGCCCGGAAACTAAGCTCTTCTGCTAGGGCAAATGTCAAGGAAGTCACCGTCAGTGGCTGGCCCTTCCCAGCAGCAGCTGGGGGTCATGTTGCTCATAGTGTTGACTGTGGATGGGCTGTTTGCCTGGCTGATAATCGAGGAAGGAAACCCAAGCCAGGGTAAGCAATAATTAGAAGATAAGTGAGCTCATGGCGTATGGTACAAAGAATCATGTGCTTTCTCAGAATGATAACTCTTGCAGGCCACTGCAGGAATACATTCTGGGTTCCTTACGATATTCGTCAGTCTGACAGTCTGTATTGATCTCTGAAGATTGAATGTGACTACTTGAAGCATGCCTCTTCTGGGCATTTCCGACAGGCCTGTTTGGTGGGAAGTTCTGTAACTCTTTTGGCACATGTTAGTTCTTCCTTTAATCCTAGAATTGAGAACTCAGATTTTTATGAGAGGCTTGTTTCCTAGAGGCTGAGCATGGTACAGGAATTTTGGCACATTTACGTTGCTGCAGGAACACTCTCAGGAGAGTGAGGGAAGCAGGAAAGAGGAGGGAAAGATGCCGAACTAGGAGATGGCCTCAGCCAGGGTAGAGCTTCAACCTGTTATGCAGAGCTGTGGGGCATGAATTGCACCAGAGTGTGTCCCACCTTGAGGCAAGGAGGTCAGCCTTTTATATGCCTCCGACAGCCAGTCACTGTCTATGAGTTGACCCTAATGGGTAAGGGCATACAGGCTCCCAGGGAGATGGTTCCCCTTTGGTTAAGAATAATGATTTGTAGTACTCAAAGGAGGTGGAGGATGGAGAGATTTGACTGGGTCACATCCAATATCTACTAACCATCTTTAAGTGAGATATACGCACAGTTGTTGTCTTTTTTTTTTAAAGGAGAGTAGGGAACTGTGGCAAATGGAGACTATACACCCTGTCTAAAGGGGCCATCAAAGTGCAAAAAAGACTAAGAAAAGCTCTATACAATTTGGGTGCAAGCTACTATTTCTTCTTTACTCCCCACTTACCTATCTGCATGAGCTTGCTTATTCTCTAACTCCCTTGCATACTCGCCCACGCTTACACATAAAATATGCACATTTAATAATTCCTGCTTAGGACAAGACTTGTAACACCCACTAAATATTCAGGGGTACGTAAAGGTCCTGGTACTCAAGGACTTTATATTTAATAAGCATGGTCAGCCTTGTGAAAGCAACAAACTATTACAGGTGCTAAAATGGACATCTGTAGAAGGAAAAAAGACTGGAATGGTCAGGTTTTTCTTTTTGGAGGAACCAGAAAATACAGATCAAGGAGGTGATCTATGAGTTGAGTCATGACAAAGGCTTACCTATGTGGAAGGGTATTTCAGGCAGAAGAAATAGCATGAAAAGCTGGGAGTTGTAACCAGTGTGGTCCATTTTAGAAATGGCAAATCTCTGGTGAGGTGAGTTAGAACCTTTGATGCAACAGGGCTGTGGGGAGGGGCTGGGAGCTGGGCCGAGGATGTAGGCAAGGGGCAGTCCTTAGAAGACCTTGAAGCTATGATGAGACTTGCGAACTGCCAGCTGCCAGCACCAGCATCTTTCTTTTGAGGACTTCCTGGTCTAGGGAGTTTTGCTCAGCCCATGTATATAGCAAAGTAGAAATACTGGAAAATTATTACCCATCCCTCCCCCAAGTAGCTTTCAACCAATGATTGAAAGGATCTGATGAATTAAAACCCCAGATCCTTCCTATCACACGAGACGACACTGAGACAAGTTCTGCATTATCTCAGGGTTCCCTGCAGGACTGAGCCCCAGCTGGCCAAATGGTAACTTACTGGGTGTGACATTGTGATTTATAATAAGCAATATATATTTGGTCTTCATCCTAGTTCCTGTTACAAAACTCCTAAAACACTCAGAATTTCCTAACTGATGGGAGCAATAGAGGTATTATTTGACATGTCAGTGAGCTGACTTTTGGAAAGCTCCCATATAATCTAATCTAGGAGCTGGTTGCCAGAACAACCAACCATGTGACTAGAGACCTGGAACCTTCAGACCCACTCCCCTGACTTCCTGGGAGGGGAGAGGAGTTGGAGGTTGAGTTCAATCACCACAATTTAGTCAGTCATGCCTATGTAATAAAATCTCTATTAAAACCCAAAGGACAGGGCTCACAGAGCTTCCGGGTTGGTAAGCCTGTGGATATTCAGGGAGTGTGACCTCCTGGAGAGGGCATAGGGTCTTAGTTTCTCACATATTGTGGCCTATGTGGCTCTTGCATCTGACTGATCCTGAGTTATATCCGTTAGTGATAAACTGGTAATCAAGCAAGTAAAATGTTTCTTTGAGTTCTGTGAACTGCTCTAGTAAATGAATGGAATCTGAGCAGGAGTAGGAACTTCTGATCTACAGTGGTGGGTCGGGAGCACAGGTGCCAGCCTGGGTTTGTGAATGGTGTCTGTAGGGTATGGGCAGGCATCTTGTGAAATAGAGCCCTTAACTTGTGGGATCCCATGCTATATCTCCATAGATAGTGTCAGAATGAAGTTGGTTGCTCGTTGGTGTGGAAAACAGACACGCATAGTGTTGCTGGTGGAAATGGGGCTCTTTCACAGGGTTGCCATAAAAGTTGGGAGATTCATGTATGGGAGGTTGAGGTTTTGTGGTAAGATTCATTAAAGAAGCTAGAGCAAACACAAAGGAGTATACCAGGTACAGCTCTGGTGCCTCATCTCCATCTGTACCACAAGGGCCAGTCCAAAAGTTCTGGGCTTTTGGCTCAGTCTAATCCAGTCCATGTCACCATCTGGCTAGCTTAGTCTGTACTCCTGGCTGTGCCTAGGTCCACACTTGGAGCCCACAAGGCCTGGCTGCAGTCCCCAGGCAGCTGTTAGGTCCACATGGTTGCTATGGAGAGAAAACATGTGAGTGAGCTGGGCAAGCATGTGTTACTGAGAGAGAGAGAGAGAGAGAGAGAGAGAGAGAGAGAGAGAGAGAGAGAGAGAGAAAGAGAGAGAAAGAGAGAGAAAGAGGGAGAGAGAGAGCAAGCTCTGGACCAGGTACCTTTCCAAACTAACTTCCCAAAATTTTGCAGGCTAACCAATCCATTTCCTAGATCTTCCAGAGTTTTGTGTCCCTTATCCAATCTGATCCTTTGCCAAGTCTAGACAGACAGACCTTTATGGTTGCCATCTTTTTCCCTACTGTGCATACCTCATAGTGGAAGGACCTCCCCCCTGTTCCATTTTGGCTTCTACTGGACATGTGCCCAGCAGATGAATTTCTCCTTTATTGTTTTATCCCTCCCCCAGTAATCTGCAGGGAATGGACTGGTTGTACCTGGGGAGAGACTGGAAAGCTAGTCCCTTCTCCTTACATGGGGGAGGAAGGCATGTTAACCCCCTTAGCAGGGTAGTGCTGCAATCCCCTGGGTGCCTATGAATGCTGCAACTTCCTAGTGAAAAGTGCTAATGCTCCCTAGTTTATTAGGCTTCTTAACATCTGATTCTCTTTGCTCCCTTCTTTTATTAATATCTAGCTATCTATGCTAACAACTGGACTTGGGATCTCATCCTTTACTGGTTTATATCTCTTTCCTCTTTCATTTTTCTATTTATGAGCTTTTTCTGGGATCTATCCCCAAATATATTCCTTGCATTAGAATCCTGCCTCCAGGCCAGCTTTTGGGAAAACCACACAAAGCAATGTGTGACTTTTACTAGTGGTAGGTTGGTACCAGTGGGATGACTGCATTAGCAAGTAAGCTCCTTAAAGCAAGGACTTGGTCTCGTCTACAGTGGGGTATGGATAGAGGGGTGGAAAGAAGAATTAATTTTATTTTTTATTTTACATAAATTTTTAAGTGGGAGAAATTATAAATGGCTTTCCTTTACTTTTACGGGTTTTCTATTTTGAAAAATAGAAATCTTAAAAATTCATTATGAACACATTTAATAGAAGTCCTCACTTGCTATACCCTTAAGCTTCTGCTATTGTAAAGAGTTTAAATAAACTGAAAACGATGTACATCCAGTGCTAGAGCTTTGGGTCTTATTTTTATCAGGAAGAATGTTTGTCACTTAAATTAGATCATTAGTGTTAAGTTTCCTGAAAGAAAAATAAAAATTACCTCTCTCAGCTTTCCAATTTCAGGCAAGAATGTTGACTGGAGAAAAATACATAAGGGAATAAATGAAGAATAGGTGTTTGTGGTTGACATCTAATTGCTACAGAACTAGGGAGTAGAAAAATGAGAATGTCTCTGTGGACTCTCTTTCTTCTTCCCCTGATTCCCTGCCTCACATAAACTGAAATGGAACAATTTGTTGATTTTCTTTCTTAACTGTACCAGGGAGATGTTTTAACAACCCTTTGTTGGTAAGCCCTTGGGCCCTCCCCTCCGTATATTTCCCCTATCAGCGAATTTTGTCTCCATTGTTTGTAGAGCTGTTGCTATGTCTTTTGAGAAATGAGAAAAGTGTATGGTTAAGTAATAAAGAGATAATGCTGAGTGACAAATGCCTGCTGTAGCAAGAACCAGAAAGATTTAATAATAGCCAGTAAGTTATGACCATAATTATGTTTTCATTTGAAACAAACAAGGAAAACTGGTAGCAGGTATCCTGTAGCAGATCTTCACTGCCTCTATTCTCTTTCTAGTCCGGGCTGTCTGACTCCTGACTCTTAGGTCATGACAGCAAGGGGCGCCCCTGAGTTTGAAGGTGATGGGTAGGTTTGGGTGGTGTCTTAAGCTGAGTTGCTTGCCTCCTGAAGCAGAACTTGAGATACAGAATTGAATGCACCAGCAAGGCAATGAGAAGATGGGGACGGAGGGAGCCAATCCTAATCAAGTTGCTTCACTAGTAGGTAACTGAGGCTCAACCCTGCTGGGGACACTTGGGAGATGGTGAGGAATATGCCTCAGAATTGCTATATCCAAGAGGCAAAGAAATTTGGGCACTTACCCTCCAACTCTCATTTCTCTTGGCTGAAAGCTGCTCATGGGTGTCCCTACAACTTTCAGACAGTTCTGTGGGTGGACTGAGCATACCAGAGGAAACCTGTAGGGGGTCCTTGGTTTCTGATGCGTGCGTGGAAGAGGTGAGTGCCAAGAGGATTCAGCACCTTTCAAGAGTCAAATGCATAAGGGCTAGGTTTGTGATGATTTTATATTACCCCCCAAGTTGGATTAGCCTATCTTTCTATTTACAATGGAATGGAGTCAGGAAATGAGGGGTGAAGAAAAGAAGAGAGGAAACAGAAGAGGAATGGAAAAGGGTAAAGAAACAGGGGTGGGGGCAGAGGGAAAAAAAGAGAGAAAATAATAAAATGAAGCAAGTCCCAAGTGGCAGATGGTATTATGAAGTGTCTGTAGTGTAGACCAGTTGTATTGTCTGTATTTGTATTCATTTATATGATAATAAAATAGGTAAATCAGACAGAGAAATAAAGACAATACTTGTAGTTAAAGCAGTTGCTGCCCCTTAATAAGAACTACCATGCAGATACTTAAACAAACAAACAAACAAACAAACAAAAACACCAGGCCTCATGTTGGTTGTTTCACACACATTAATGATAATTTTCACAAGAAATCTGTGATGTGGGTATTATTGTTCTCTTTTACAGATGAGAACATTGAGGCACACAGAAGCAAAGTGATCTGTAAGCCACTCTTTGTATCAGAACTAGCTAAAAAATGCATGGCCTTTCTCCTGCCAAGTGTTACACAGCTCAAAATCATTAAGAAAAAAGGCTCTGTTATGCAAAAACTAAACTTGAAGTAAGGCTGAGCACATCGGCTCAAGCATCCCTTGACATTAAGTCTTCGGCTTTGACACAAGGAGGTAATCAGTTTGATTTGCCCAAATGTGTTGGGTTGATATCAGTTTGGGGGCTACCAGGGACTGAAGCCCATGTGATCTGTTTTGCATCTCCCTCTCACACCCCATTTTACTGCACAAAACCCTGCTGCCTGAGCCAGGATTCTAAACTCTGAGCACATCTGGTGATACCATCCTTGTGAAGAGTGGTGATCTCCTTACGAAAGAGAACTCATCAGCAGTGGGTGGTGACTGCACCTAGCTCACTGGGGCACCTGTAGAGATTCACTCTGAGAACTCACAGGAATATTGATATCTGGGTCAGATTCTCTAGAACCTGAAGGCAATTTACTGGGATGAGGAAAGAGGTCTTCCTTGAGTGTAAGAGGTACAACTGAGTCAGAAGACATTTTGCCTACAGTTAGTAATGAGCCAGCTAAAGCAAACAAAATATTCCTAAAGCTGGATAACTGAGCCAAATCAATACATTTATAAAGATTGCTACATGAGTATCCAAAAGCGTAACAGGCAAAAGGCAGCTGGACTTCGTCTTTGTTCTAAGGGGGGGATCTGTACTTTTCAGACTTTTTTAGGAACTAGGAAGGATCCAGGAGAGATCTGAAATCTCAAAGATATTTGGCCAACAAGGATCCCTTTTTAGCAACTCAAATTATTGAATCCTGCCTATTTCATAGGGACCCAGGGATGTCAGAAGAACACACAGGGCCAGAGTTTCATACAGAGTGATGATGTGACAGCGTTACCGCTCCAAGCATCTCACACCTGGAAGAGGTGATTTCCCCATGGAAAGAGCCCTGTATCTGATTGCAATACCGGATCTAATATATATACCCAGGCCCCTGCTTACCTTGCTTCATGTTTTAGCTTGCTTATTTAGCTTTAGCTTCTCAAGGATAGGAGCCTTGCCTGGCCTTGCCTTGCTGAGTGTCTGATCCTCAACAAATATTTTGTGAATGAATGAATGGGTGCTGAGTGTTTGCCTCTGACAGCTATTAGGTTCTCTGGTCCAAACCCTCCCTTCTATACTCTGCCCTGTGAATACCGTGACTCCTTTTCAGCTGGCTTCCAGGGTAGTTTCTGTCAATAAGAGGCTCTAAGGAAGATTGGAATTTGAAAGTGAGGCTTGGCAGGGTAGGAGAAGGGTTAATTCCATCACTCCTGTTTTGCTGCTATGTCTGTCAGCATGGCCCCACCATTGAACCTTCCCTAGTGGCATCGGCGGGCTCTAGCTTTCAGCTTCATTCTGCTCTCCCAGAGCCGGCCTCACATCCTCTTAGAAGAACCAGCCACAGCCAGGTGGCACACTCTTGGTCTGGGGTCAAGGTCCACAGGGCTTCTTCTAGTTTCTAAGTCTTATCAGAACTAGGATTTCTTCCCTTTGTTTCTTTGCCATAAGAACAATAGCTTTTTCCTGCAGTTACTACCTCCGTATTTCCTCTTGCTTTCCTCCAATACTTGTGGAATTGCATTCTCTCTGTTAAAATACCTTTCGTGGCTTTTGTTTTCTGACTTTATACCGACCCTCACATGACCTTTAGCAACCCTGTGTTGTAGGTACCACTAACTTCATTTTGCAGGAGAGGAAAGTGGTGCAAAGGAATGTTAAGTAGCTTTTCCAAGTTTACTCACCTAGGATACGTTGAGCAGCCTGAGTTCAAATTCTGCCCTCATCGTTTACATTGTTTTTCATTTTTTAATTTACATACGACAAAATTCCCCTTTTCCGGTGTATGGTTTTATGAATTTAGACAAACACATACAATTCTGTAACCCCCACTGCAATCAAGATATACAATAGTTTCATCACCCCGAGCTAGATTTCCTCGTTATATCCCCTTGTGGTCAGTTCTTCTTCTACTTCCAGCTCTTGGCAATCCCCGATCATTTTCTATTCTTAAAATTTTGTCATTTCCAGAATTTCATATAAACAGACTCATAGAGGAAAAAGCCTTTGGAGGTTGGCTTTTCTCATTTAGTACCATAATTCATATGAGAGGCATCCATGCTTTTGCAGAAGTCCATTTCTTCCAGTTGCTGAGTAGTATTTCTTCATGTGGATGTACAATAATTTTTCCATTCAGCAATTGAGAAACATTTGAATTGTTTCTAGTTTGGAGCTCATATGAATAAATCAGCTATAAACATTCACATGTGGGTTTTTGTATGAACATGAGTGTTTATTTTTCTTGGATGAGTACCTAGGCATAGGACTTCTGCATCATGTGGTAACCGTATAGTTAACTTTATAAGACAAATGGCAAAATTGTTTTCCAAGGGGCTGAATCATTGTGCATTGTCACCAAAATTATATGAAACTGCCAATTGCCCCACATCCTTGGCAGCACTTGGCGCTGTCAGTTCTTGGTTTCGTTTTTGTTTTAATTTCAATCATTCCAATAGTGTATATTGATGTGGTACGTTATTAAAGCATGTGGCTGGGACTTTGGATGACATAAGTTCACCTTGAAAGGCTATATATACAGCGCCACGGTGAGAAGTCTGGAACCTGTATCCAGCTTTGGTATTCTCTACCTTCGTGAACATGAGCCTCTGTTTCCTCATCTGTGAAATGAGGATAACAATAGAATATCTACCTTACAATGTTGTTGTGAAAGTTATGTAAGTTAATATATGTAAGGTACTAGTACATAATAAGTACCACCTAAGAATAAGTACCACCTAAGTGTTCATTTGTATTGCTATTATTTTTTGTTTTAGAGCTGATCCCTCTGCTTAGCTCCACAATACCCAGATTTGCATAAAAACAAAGCAGAGAGGTCACCCTTTGGACTCCACGCAGCACATCCCAAAGCCTTTTGATTGAATCATCCTTCTTCTCAAATCGCTGCACCACAGTTCTTTTTAGAAGCCATTCCATGTATAATACAATGCCTGTCTTTACTTTGTAAAAGTCCAATTTTAAAGACAGCATTTGAACTTGAGTTATTAAAGAAAGCATTTTAATTGTTAAAGATTTCCATCTCTGTCCAAACAATGTGCTTTTAATAGAAACACAGCTTGTGGTTTGTACTATTTCACTTTGATCTGCAATGCGGTATATGCATTATCAACATTAAGATGAAATTACTCCGCAATCACACACAGAGCTCATACTTGCATAATTGCACAGAGAAAACCTCATTATCCTGCAATATGCACTTCAAAAACAAACATACAACCTTTCCTCCCTCTAGTGGCACATTTAAAAAGCAACCTCAAGTATCACAGAGGCCAATCTTGCCTATTAAAATCAAGGAAAACAAATAGAGAGTTGACACAAGAGTTGGGAGAGTCATAATATTTGTTTATTATTGATTGTGGTGGAGTTTGCATTTTATTTATGCAAAGTGATATTGCTGTCAAGATTTCAGGCTGGCTCACAGCCGTAGGAGTTTTGTGATTTATCCTCACTTGGCACTTTATTTTTTATTAAAAACAATAAACTAGAAGCCTACAAATATTGGGTAATCAGGGATTCTGATTCCTGGCTGCCTCTGGGGAGAATGAGATATTCCCCCACTTCTCCCCTGCTCTTTAAATGTTTATGAGAATTAAAGTTGAGTATTATTACCTTATTGCAGTGGGTTGAATCGTGTCACCCTCCCACCCACCCCTCCATTCAGATCTACCTGGAACCTCAGAGTATGACCTTATTTGAAAATAGGGTCTTTTCAGATGTAATTAGTCGAGATAAGGTCATACATGTTTGGAGTGGGCCCCGACTCCAGTAACTGTTGTGCTTATAAGAAGAGGAGAGGACACACAGAAAGACACACACACAGGGAAGACATCCCTGTGGAGCTGGAGGCAGGTATTGGTCTGATGCATCTCGTTAAAAGATAAACTGAGGCATATTAAAAATCTGACAAGTTTATCTGAGTAAAAACTGAATCCAATCAGGCAGCACTAAACTGGAAGTGGGTGGGAGTACTACATTTAGAGGGGTAGGGGGCAAGAGTAAGACATAGAGAGGTGCAGAAACAAAGAAAGGAACCTGTGTGCTTGGCTGGAGCTTAAAGCCTGCTTGGCTGATTGTGATTGGTTGTTCCTACATTTTCATTTCTTAACCTTGAGTCATTTACAGACTGGGTTTTGGTTTGCTGACATAGGCCACCAAAGCAATAGAGCCACCTCAGTTTAATGGCCTCCTTGTTTAATTAAATCAACAGTTCACAAACCAGGGAATGCAAAGCCCTAGAAGACAGAGAGGCATAGAACAGATTCCCCTCAGAACCTCCAGAAGAAACCAGCTGTGCAGACACTTTGACTTTGGATTTCTGGACTCTTGAACTGTGAGAAGATAAATTTCTGTTGTTTTAAGACATCTAGTTTTCTACAGCAGCCGTAGAAAACTAATACACTTACTCTGATAGATAAGAACAATGAATCTCTTCATAATTACTATGTGCCAGGCACATAGTATTGTATATAAATTAAATCATTTAGTTCTCACTATAATACTAAGATAGCAACTGTTATCATACCTCTTTTACAGATGAGTAAAAATGAGTTTCAGAGAAGTTAAATAACTTGGTTAAGGTCACATAACTTGAAATTATTTAGGTGTGGCCGCCATGTGTTCTCTCATATTGTAACTGAACAAAAAAATAGAGATTTGGCTGCGTGTCACCATAAAATTCAAACTCGAGAGGCAGATGCTGGTGCGAAAAGGAAAGAGGTTCTTATTAAGGTACTGTGCAATCTGGGAGAATGGCAGGCTCCCATTTCAAAGCTCATGTCCTCAGCCAAGACCAAGACAAAAACCAGAGTTCACAGTTCCTGCTCCAATTTAAATTGCAAAAGATTTAAATCACAGTCCTTGGGAGCCCGCAAGTGGCTGCCAAGGGATCATAGCCCCTATCTAGGTAGCTTAGCTTGTTCCCAACTGCTGTTCATTTCAGGTTCCCTCCTGGAGCCTGTGTGTGGAGCCTATGTGGCCATGGGCCATGCAGCTGCTAGAGCTGCGAGGTCACGTGCTCCTGGGAGAGCACAGGAACACACTAGCCAATGTATTACCAGGAGGACAGGAAAGGCACAGAGGCTCTCTTTTCGAGGTCACGGGCCACGTGGCCCCTGTGAATGCAACAGGCAAGTACTCCATGTGAGTACAGGTCACAAGCAAGCCATCCCCGAGCAAGAGATTCACGAGCCCCCAACCTTTTAGCTCCCCTGGGGTTATATTTGCTTAAGAGTGGGACAGGCCTGGTGTTTTCTTAAAATAGCCAATCAACTTACCAAACTTTTGCGTGCTTTGGGTTGGTCCACCTCCCAACCAATCCCTTCATTCCCCAGGCTAGATGGACAGGGCTCTTTAGTCTGGCACCTCCCCCTGAACCATTTTGACCAATGGGGGAGGCTCCCTGGTGCTCTGGATAGACTGTCTACTAATAACAATACCTTATAAGTGTCTGAGATTGTTATATCTTTTATCTATTTCGCTTAAGTTGGTTGTTTTTTAGTTTTAAACTTTGTTTTATTAAAGAATAAATCACATACAGTAAACTATGCAAATATTACGCGCACAGTGAATTTTTATGTGTAATGAATATTTATCTATGTAGATGCCAATGTAACCACCACACAGAGCCGTGCTGCAGACGTCCTTGCCATGGCTCTTCCCAGATGATATGGTTTAAAGACAATATTAAAATATTATAAATAGTCATATAGATTCTTTATAAAGCTTTCAAACATTACAAAGCTATAAAAATTGAAAACTACCCTCTCGTACTATCTCTTATTGCTACATCCAAAGTTAATCACTGTTAGTGGGTAGGGTATATATCCTTTTAGACCTTTCTCTGTTATACTTTTAACTATGTATGTGGATACACAAACATAATTCTTGTATAACCATATGTTTTGTACATATATGTTATGTATTTATACATGCACACATGTACAAACACACACATATATACACACACATAGTTTTTCTAATATGGTAAATATTATAAATATCCTAAAGCTTCTTGGTTTTTTTTTACTCAATAAAGAAGACTTACCATTTTTTATTTTCAGTTCATGCATATCTACCTGGGAAGAGTAACTCTTTGCCTGTCATCAGTCATTTCTACTTCAGCGTGAAAGAAATTTTTAAATGAAGATATCATTGAGCAAGAAAGGAACGAGGAATGGACATTCCAGTTTGGCCCGCTCCACTCCATTCTACCTCATAACCTTATTGCTAGAGTTTGGCAAGAAAAAACTATATTCACCAGACTTGCTTGCATCTTGGGGAACCAATTCACTCCCAGGAGACATCTGCGGGCTGTGGAAGGCGGCGGTGACAGAGACTGTTCCGCTCTTTATTCCCCCCTGATTTCTACAGGGAAGTGTGGTCACGGCAGATTGTACTTTGCCTACCGCTGTGGCAGCAGAAATCCCAGGCTCTCAGAAGGTGGAGAACCCATTTATCAGCATGGACTATAGTTGAGGTGACATGTTCCTGGAGTTAATATATGGTGGTGGCTTTCTGACCCCAAATCGATACAGAGACTGTGTGGTAGGGCCTGTGGCTTCTGACCATGGCCAAGGCAGGAGTTCCTTTGGGATGTCTGTTCTGGGAGTCGTTCCTGCAACTGAACCCAGAGCTCCCTTGCGGTCCCCCCAGTGTTTTGTAGCACTGTTTCCCCTTTCTGTTTAAAATAGGGTGGTTTCTAACAACCACAATTAAATTACCACTGAATCAGGAAAAAAAGGAAAAACTCAGAAGGGCAAAGCCTGGAAAGTTCTGCTTGGGGACAACATCTCAATTATTTGCATGTATTAATGGAAATGAATCATTTCAATTCATTAATTGAAAATGAAATGAATAATATCCAGAAGAGGCCAAACCGAAACATTTATATTTGGCTTTTAATATTGTGTTAGACCTTCTAATTTAATATAACTGTTTCATGCTCCAAAGTTTATATTGTTTTTGGAAAATAACAAAGCCACACTGGGAATGTGTGACATCGCTCTCTCCCAACGCTTCCCCTCACTGAACATCTCCCTGGATAAAGGTGACCAAAGTCGTCTCTCAGACTAACTTCTCAGCTCAGTGAGACTGTAAGTGGATTTCTAACAAATATGGTATCCCAGTATCCCAGGTGTCTTCCTAGCCAGTGCTGTCCTTTCATTCCTTTTTCTTTTTTAAATTTTAAGAGGGAGTCAGTTCCACACCAAAGCATCTGGCTGCTGGGAATATGTCAGACTCAGTCCGACCCACCTTTATTTCTATTTCTCCCAGCCTGTACAGCAGAGAACGGGGAGAGGGAATCTGCTGGATCAAACTTGAAGATATTATGAAGTGGGTTCTTCAGTCCTTATGTCAACAGATGTGCTATCTACAATGGTTTGAAGTGCTTTTGAAAACCTCTTGAATCCAATAAAGCTTCTGCAACTTTCCAAAAGAGTGTATTTTCCCTTGTCTAAAAGTGTGAAAGCAAAAACAATTTTCCGAAAGAATAGCCTTAGAAAGTTAATGGAGTATAACAACAGAACCACTCTCCATAAGAATTCTACATGCGCAGAATTTTGTTTCATTGTGAATCTCACTTTCAGAGAGAAAGGGCAAGAGCAAGAGGTGGTGGTGGGGGGAGCTGTGAAAGATAGATAATAGACAGACAGACAGACGGGCAGATAGAAAGATAGATACCAGATCCTAGGCCTTCTCTCTCTAGGGGCCGTACTTTGAGTATAGAATTTTTGAGTGCTCTGTTTTCTGGACAGTCCGAGTCAGATCTAGACCCATTTCCGGCACTAGAAAGAAGAAATTCATCTTCTTATTGCATAGTTCGCAGGGTCATCTCTGGAGTCCAGCATCCACCAATCTTCTTTCTTTCCTGGTTAATTCCCAAGGCTCATCCTTCCCTGTGTGCCTTTGCTCTGCCCTTATCCATTCTGTTTGGGGGGCCCCTGCCTGAGACTTGGGGGGCAGGGGAACATGGTCTTCTCAGCCTTCTTTTCTGGTGCCCTTAAAGACAAAAATGTAGATCTCTTAGTGGTTTTGCCACTGATCTCACAAAAGAGAAACCAGCCAGGGAAGACAAAATGACTGACTGCCTGACAAGGCTCAGTTGTTGGCACCGTGGTCTCTGGACTCTAACTTCTAACTTTCCCATTGATGTGGCCATTAGAGTCAAAGCATGCCGACCCAGGAGCACAGTGCTCACAGACCACCCTCACCCTGCATGGGGCTTTAAATGTACACTCGGCCAAGCTTTCCTCCATGGAGACCCTTATGTCTTAGCATCTCCAGTCATGGAAAGCACAAAATATTCCAAGTTGCTGCTTGTCTCCAGTATGGGAAATCCATGACCCTTCTTTTGTTTAGCTTTTATTGACCAGAGTTTTAAAAGTAACTTTTAAAAATAGAGCAAGGATTGAAAATCTATGGCTCCCAGGTCACATTTGGCCACAGCCTGTTTTTGTACAGGACTTCAAACTGGAAATGACATCCATATCTATTTATCTATATCTATGCCTATACATCTATATCTATATTAGATATATAGGTATCTAACATATATTATATATTTTATATTTATAGATACCTGAAGATAGATATAGAGGTCTAAAACATATCATCTCATGTGCCAATGCCAATAATTTGGTAGTAAATTTTTAGAATGCTGTATTAAGTCGTGTTTTGGCTTGGCCTAAATTATGTAGATCTTAGATCAATTAGTGATGTCTCAGTGCCTCTTCCCTCCAGGGCATAACCTATGAAAGGCATTAATTTGGAATCTTTTCCCCCATAATTTATTCTACGGAACTGGTTGTCCAGTGACATTGCACACTATGATGGACTGGATGCTGACAGTCACCTCACTGTGACTGGAGTCATGACTCTGAACTCTGCTGGCTACATTCACCTGGGAGAATGCCAAGTATGCACTGCCAAGAGCTGTGGGCTGACCCCACCAGTATGAGACACTGTAGAATGTTCTATTACCATGATGTGCCCATGTCATTACATAATGTTTGCACACCCTGTTTTCCCATTCTTAGTATGGATACAGGGTACTTCCAGTGTTCCATCCGTATCCCCTCAGTACTCCTGTTCTGTGCAAAGAGACAGCTTCCTACTTCCTATTACAAGCACTTGGTCTCTCTTCCTGAGTGCTCTCCTTGGCTTTAGGGGTTGACTTGGCCTACGTGCCAGGGTGGGAAGTGATAGGGAGTAACTCAGAGCCGATAAATACCCCACCTCTTGGGTCTGACATCTCTAAAGTGTGTTCTACAAAATCTCCTGGAGTTTGCCAATAGTTTTAAGCTTTGTTTGATCACATCTGTAACCTGCTCATTAACCCCACCCTTCCTATTCTGAATTGACTTCTGTGGTATTCATGAAAATCCACCTTTCAGAGCTCTGACTACATGGATTGTGAAAGACCCACATCCAGCTAATGGACTCTGAAATCCACCACTGAGTTGGCCAGGCACCTGCCCTTCCCATAGGCTGTGCACTGCCCATGTTCCAGTACAGCAGGGATAGTTAGGCAGGCCCTGGCTTGGGAGAAAGCAGGTTCTTCTGACTGCTTCTTGTGGCTAATGGACTTGCCATGGACTTTGTCAAAACTTTCATAGAACTTCACTGCAGTCCAGGAATTTTTTCTCGCCAAGCCTCTTCTTTCTCCTTCTTCCACAGGGGTGAGATCTCTCTCCATTTGCATTTTTACCTTACCCAATAAATCTCCTGGACATCTAATCTCATCTTTCCTAGAACTGAACTAACATAGCTTCCTTTTTTTTCCTTCTCCCACTTCCCCCTTTCCCTGATGCTTTCTGTGCTCACCTTTCAAATAAACTACTTACATCTTGGGGTTCACTTCTTTGGGACTTCAACCTCCATCACGTTCCATGATGTTTTTCTCGTCATGTTTAAGAAGAAAACTCAGGCGGACCAACCCCTTTACTTCAGACGCCCAACCCAGCCTTCCCCTGGAAAATCCCGCATGTCGATGGCCCTGTTGAGACTGAGAAAACTAACAACAGTCTGATTTTAGTGTTGCAGTGGTTCCTGTAGTCTTAGTTTCAGGTTTTGCACAAACATATTAAATCAGTTTACGGCCCTATCGTCATCTTTTTGTGTGCATTGAATATCAAAAATCATTAGTAGTTGACTTACAAAGTACTCTTCTTTGTGTCATTCTAATTAATTGAATAACAAAAATCCTTTGTCCATATCTGCCCTGCATTAAACTCATTGGCATGGGACAGAGGAGCCCAAAATATTCTATACAGGACAGACCTGTGGTTATTAAAATTGTGAACATATTCTCTCAAGAAACTCATGATTGTTTTCCCCTTTTTAATGGTTCATAGAACACTGGTTTAGTTGCAGACATAATAAAAACTAGCTGAAAAGCTATTACTCTAGCTGCATTATGTTATTTCCTATTGATTTATTTTTATTGAATGTATTGGGGTGACACTGGTTAATAAAATCATATAAGTTTCAGGTATACAATTCTACAATACATCATCTGTGTATTGTATTGTGTGTTTAACACCCCAGGTCAAGTATCCTGCCATCACCATTTCAAGCATTCCTCAACACACCTGTTTGGTACTCAAAATCCCAAGTGTTATGAATAAACTGACACATAGAAGGAGCATAAATCTTGCATGGTATATAAATTTCTAAATAAAAAGGAAATTGTAATTAATGAGAAAAATGGTATTTAAGGATCAAATATTATCTCATGTTAACTCTAATAATTTTTGGAGTCATTGTTAATTCTCAAGCATTTAGCTCCTAATTCAAAGAGGTTGATAAAATTCTTTTCTTATGTGAGAGCCAAATATTCACCCTTGTGACTATGGGAATGATACAGGTCTTAACATGGTTGATTTTTCTCTGTGTGTTGGCATGACAGTTCATCTAACTAGCTCCTCTTTGATGAAGTGGCAGTGCCCTTAAGAACCAGAACTACTCCATTAGAGATGTTGGGGGTATGTGTGTGTGTGTGTTTTATTAGCCAGGATTGCTTAAATCACTGACAAGATTCCCCCTTTTCCTGCTCTTTGAAGTCACTATGTGTGCACAGTCTTGCAGAAAAGGATAAATTCGAGAATAGACTAAGTAATCTTGCTTTAAGGCTGAAAGGGAGGAGAAAGAAGGAATTAGATAAAAATCAACAGCTGGGACTGAAATCCAGAGCTCAGTAACCTTCAAGATGGGAGCAAAGTTTACTCTAGAGTTTGAGGATAAGTTCAGTAACTGTTACTGAACTTTGAAAACAATGTTTTTGGATGACAAGGCTGAGATGTTTTCAGAATTACTGCACAGGTTCAAAGCTTTCACCTAGAATCTCATCAAGAAGGCATCATAGCCACTGTGGAAAACAATCTGGTGGTTCCTCAAAAAGTTAAGAATAGAGTTACCACATGGTCCAGCAATCCCTCTCCTGGGTTCTACCTGAAAAACTCAAAAACATGTATTTGCAAAGATATATGCACCCCGATATTCATTGCAGCGTTATTCATGGTGACCAATACATGGAGACGACCAAAGTTTGATAGATGTGGTGCACGTATACAATGGAATACTACTTAGCCATAAGAAAGGATGAAATATTGCAATTTGCAACAACACAGATGGACCTTGAGAGTATTATGCTAAGTGAAATAAGTCAGTCAGAAAAAGTTAAGAACCATATGATTTCACTCTCATATGTGGAATATAAAACTGAAACTTGTGGACACAACTGCGTGGTGTTATCAGACTGAAGAGGGTGGAGGGGAAGTGGGGGTTGGAGGGAGTCTAACATATGGTGACTGAAGATTATTTGACTTTGGGTGGTTGGGCACACAGTGCAATATACAGATCTTGTATCATAGAAATATACACTGGAAAGTTATATGACCCCATTAATCCATGTCACCCCAATAGATTTAATAAAAAATTAAATTAAATTAAATGACTAACTAGAGTTAAACTAATAAAAAAGGCATCACTTAACAGGGAACATTTTGAATGATTGCGAGGTAGGTGAGGGATTGAAAGAAAGGGTGAAAAAGGTAAAGGGATTAAGAAGTACAAATGGGTAAGTTACAAAACAGTCATGGGGATGTAAAGTACAGCACAGGGAATATAGTCAATGATACTGTAATAACCACGTGTGACATCAGATGAGTAGATTTATTGAGAGGATCACTTCATGAGTTATATAAATGTCTAATCACTGGGTTGTACACCTGCAACTAATATAATATTGTGCATCAACTGTAATTGAAAACTAAATTTTTATTTAAAAATAAAATGAAAATGAAAAAGTAAAAAAGAAGACATCATTTAAATTAATTTGAGACAAACTACACCTTGGAGACTGTAGTAAGTTCATGACTTGGGATTGTTTGTGGCTGATAATATATTTGAAAGTAAAAGAGTAGAAATTCTTCCAGGTTTCATCCTTATGAAGGACAGAAGTGTATGCACCTGACTTATCTGGCTCCAGGTTTGTCCCTGGAAAAGGGCCGTCTCTGACAGACTAAATCTGCCAGCCTCTTCCATGTGCAGGATAAATGATTGCATAACGCCTCCCATCCCTCTTTACTCTGATGCTCTTGACTCCTGCGACAGCTATAAGCAGCCTTCTAATGATTACTTTGGCTTTCCAACTACTTTAATCCTGGGAAGGTGGTATCCTGGGTGGAGAACTTCAGCACTTTGAATACTGAAAAGACATCTCTTCCACTGCAAATTAATAACTTAGCATCATCTGACACACATACTCGTCTTTGATGGGCTGGGTTTGTGATCAGAGGTGCAATATGAACAAGTAAAACCTTGGACATCCACAGATGAAGATCAGACCACAAGCCCATGTTGTCCACATCAATGGCAGAAATATTGGGAGATCTTGAGGGCAATCAACCTGCCACCCCATGAGTCTGGCTTCTTTTACTGCTTCTGTCTCTTCCCCAATTGCTTACTCATCCCTGTGTCACGGGAGAAAGCTCTGAGAGCTGGTATAGATTAAAACTGAGTTAGTTGCTGGTGGGGAGGATTCCTAATCCCCTCCTGCCACATTCCCTTCTGTCATCCTGGTGCCCCAGCTTCAAACTCCCATTTCCCCAGCCTTGCCTGTGGCTTGTGCTGACTCAAAGATTGATGAATTCACTAGGCAGTAGGGAGCTCTGCAGAGCTCTGGGCCCCTGGGGGACAATTGGCTTGGCTCTTTCATTTTCCTTTAGTGTAATTGCTTGTCAGGAAAATAGGTGGAGGGTCAGGAGAATGAAGAGCAGTCTCACTTTCAGCAAGTGAGGATAGACTTTGTGGAGAAGTTAAGATTTCAAGACTTTGCTCTGGCTGGTGTAGCTCAGCGGATTGAGCATTGGCCTGCGGACCAAAGTGTCGCTGGTTCCATTCCCCAGTCAGGGCACACGTCTGGGTTGTGGGCCAGGTCCCCAGTAGGGGGTACGCAAGAGGCAGCCACACATTGATGTTTCTCTCCCTCTCTTTCCCCCTCCCTTCCCCTCTGTCTAAAAATAAAATAAATAATATCTTTAAAAAAAATAGATTTCAAGATTTAGAAAATTTTAGGTCAGTTTGCTATCCACTCTTCTTAACAATTTGGAGGAAATTTGGCAAGTAAAGAAAATGCTTAATTTCTCAACTCTGATTTCTTAAACTTTCTCATTTAGGAGTTGACATAGACTCATCCAAGATGAATTCTGAGACAGTGGTTAAAGCATCTGCTTAGACATTTACTCACCATTAGAATTCTAAGTGAGTCACCTTGACTTGTCCACAAATACTAAAATGCTTGTTCTACTTACATTATCATATGGGGCTTTGGGTAATTTGATCTTCCTGTTATTCATCCCCCACTAAGTAAAGCACCTTTTCCTTTAGGAAACTGGCTCACCCCAACTCTTGGCCCAGGGGTTTAAGTGAAGATGACCCCCTTCATCCTTGGCCTTAGCAATGGGCAGATGATCCAGCACTGGCCAATCAGTGTGTTTTGTGGATTTCCCCTGAGGTTGTAGGGGAGGAAAAGGTTTTCTTCGACCCTCTTAAGGTCACTGGTTAGGTCTGAAAATTAAACTGACAAACAAGAGAAAAACATACACATTTTATTCAGTTTTTATGTTTACATGGGAGCATTCACAAGAGAATGAAAACCTGAAGACACGAGTGACCAGAGCAGAAAAGATTTATACCTTTTAGACAAAGAAACAATAACTTTGTGAAGAATTGAGTAGTAAACGGTGAAGAAGCAACAGGAAAACAAGAACAGCTTAACAAGGTTGTGTGCGGATTCCTCTGGCGCCATCTTTGTGCTGTAAGTCTGTCTCTGTCTAGCACATGCGGAAAATGTTTCCTGCCTTTGAGCAGAAAGGGGGATCTTTGTCTGCATTTACTGCTTCTTAATTGCCTTTAGTTCAACATAACTTTTTGTCAAAGGCGCTTGTTTGGGAGTGACATATTTTGGTTTCTTCCTTCAAAGTTGGCATAGCAATGGGAACACGACCCAGAACTGGGCCTAATGACTTAATTCTGGGACCACCTGGAAAAGAGAGACCTTTCCTATGGTATTGTTAGCTGTAAAAAGGGTGTAAGCCTGAAGATACTGTAGCCAACTTGAGAATGCTATTATGGAGGATGGCAAGTTCAAAATCTGTAGAGGGGGCCGTTAGGCAGGAGACCCAGGAAGAGCCCATGCTGCATCAAGTTCAAAGGCCATTTGCTGGCAGAATTCCCCCTTGCTCTGGGAAATCAGTCTTTTTCTTCTGTTTAGGCTTTCAACTGATTGAATGAGGCCCTCTCTCCACTTTTGGAGGGCAAATTGCTTTACTCAAAGTCCAGCAATTTAAATGTAAATCTCATTCCAAAACACCCTCACAGAAGCATCCTGAATAATGTTTGACCAAATATCTGGGCACTGTGGCCCAACCAAGCTGACAATTAAAGTTAACTACCACACGTCCTTATCAAAGCCTACAGGACCCCCTGTGATCAGGTTTCCTTTTCACTACCCTCCTACTAGATAACTGTGCTCAGTCTAGACCACTGGTTCTCAAACTTTCCTGTGCAGGAGAGACACCTGGAGGGCATTTAAAAACAGATTCCTGGACCCCATCCCCATAGTTCTGATTCAGTAGTTCTAAGGGGGAGACCAAAGTTTTGTAATTCCAAAAATTTCCCTGGTGATGAGAACCATTATTCTACACACACTGGTCTTGATATTTCTCAACAAATAAAGCACTCTGCCAATTTAGGGCCTTTGTACTAGAAGTTCCGTCTGCCAGGAAGACTCTTTGAGTATTTGCATGAAATTGGATGTAGATACCTTAATGACTGATTCTCTTAAAAAAAACAGTCCTGATTCATAGCATTTGCTGATTTCTGGTATGCAAATCTTCCCATCATAGCTGATTTTAATGTAATGTCACTAAACATAGAGTCAAGAAGAGGTGTGCCTCTTCAGTTCTTGGGAGCCAACATGATCTGGCTGAGTGCACCTGTTCTTGGGTGGCTTGTCTCTGTTTAATACCACCTCCTCTGGGAGGGCTTCCCTGGTCTCCAGATAAAATAGCATAACCATCCTTAATCATTCTCTCCTCTTATTTCAGCTTATTGCATTAATTTCCATGTATGATAGATTTCTGTTTTTATGAGTAGGATATTGTAATAATGGGGAATTGTAACCCACCCCACCATTCTTTTGGCATTGTTTCTGTTAGTGCTGACTCTGACTAACATATAGCTTGCAGATAAATAGCATGTTTGCTTAAGAATCCCAGGAACTAACTTCAAAAGATATAGACTTTCACCTTTAGACCTTCCAGCCCTGGGAGATTTGCAAACCTTAAGCTGTGAGGGTGGGATGGTGTGAAGGTGGGATGACATGAAGCCAGGATGACTAAGCCAGGACGGTGCACACCTGGCCATCACTTGCCTCGTCAGAATGGACCGTGCTCATTTGCATGTACAGAGCTTTTCGGCCCCCTTCCTTAATCTTTCCGTTTTGCTTCTCCTCTCCCTCTTTATAAAAACCTCTGCCTGCACTGATGTTGAGATGGGCTTTGAGACATGAGTCCCCCATCTTCCAAATGACCAGCATCTGAACAAACCACTTTCTTTTACAATAGCACTTGCCTATAGAGTATTGGCTTTTGAAGTGACAGACAGCTGGACCTGTCTTTGGTTACATCTTAAAGTTTTCATTCTCCCCTACTGAGTCACGAACTCCAAGAAGGCAGAATTTCTGTCTCATTTCATGCCATATCCTCAGTGTCTAGGACAATAGGTGATCAATAGCTATTTGTTGAATGTATAAATGAATGGACTTATGTTTGCATTTGTTTTCTGTGTGCTCCCCTTTACCCCCTAGAATGTAATTCCATGAGGGTGTGGACTTGGTCTAGTTTTGCAGACCCACTGTGTCCTCACTGACACATTGCAAGTATGAAATAGCTTTTGAATGATTTAATCCACCAAGTTGTGATGAGGATGCATGACGGGATGTATTTAAAAGTGCCAAGAAAGAAGGAAATTGTGATACCAGCATAAAAGGAGTTTTGCATTTACCAGGTCCCTAAACATGTATGAGGAAAAATCCTGGCCCCATTAGGGAGAAAGTGAGACAGAAAAGCCCTTGAAATACCTGTCCCACTTAGAATCCTATTTACCAAGGGAAGAAATGGGCACTTTGTTTAAGTCAAATCTTTGTCTCAAGGCCTGCTTCTGGGAGAGCCCTCATGAGACACGGAGCTAAGAGGTTATGTTTATGTGTTTTGCTGGCTGATCTTCAGGAGTTTAGAGTTGGGGAAGCTAAGATACTCAAACAATTTTTGAGAGCACAAGACTGACAAGGTTAAATGTCTCCAAAGAAGTGTCTGTAGCCCATATTTGGAGGGAAACCCATTTTAAGAAGACAGAATTTTGCAAAGTGTTCTGAGGGTCAAGAGCAGATACCCAGATCTCTATATCCCTGTATGAGTTTCCTTCTCAGGCGGGGTCCCTGTAAAGGCAAAGCTGTGCAGGGCACCTGGTGGGTGTCAGCTCAAGAAATATGGGCAGCTCATCTGCATATCTTTTAGTGACCTTCCGGAATGACAGCCAAGCCACCAATGCTTCTCTGTTTGCAAATGATAGAGATCTCATTTCTGGGGACGGCAGGATTGATGTGGCAGCCGCAATACCATTAGACCTGGAAGATGTTCTGTTCTCATTACTGTCTCCTGGCAACATAGCACCAGATGCTGCCGTGAATATTAATGACCCTCATTCATATAACCTTTAGAGCCATCCTCCAGCTCCTCCAGGCTGCAGCCAGGGGACTGCTGCTGCCTGCTTCTGCAGTCTTCGTCTCAACAAATCCCTCCTTTCTTCCTCCTGTTTGAGGAGATATTATTAATGAGATTTTTACCTAAGGAGAGGGTTTCTGCTTCTCTAAGGAGACGCTCCCTTTCTAAGCCATATCCCATTTTCTAAGAAAGATAATGGCACTCCCATCTTGCTGGAGCTTGGTGCTTTCATTGACTTTGGGTGGAATATGTAATTTGTTTAATATCTTAGCTTCTTTATGAGCAGGGTTTAAAAATAAACATGCAATTGGGTAAAGGGGCAAATCAAATATTACCTGAACTCTCAATAGGTTTTATAGTTCTTATCAGCTTCCAACAAGTTCAGAGCTACAGTAATACATATAACAGCAGCAGTCACTCCAGCACTGCCTGTCTGACTTCCGCTGACTTATCATGCTAAGAGGTATACCCTTGAAGAGGCAAGGCATATTGAATTGCTCCAAACTGGGCTGCTGAGTTCATTTAGCTCTTTGTTTTGTTTCTGTAGACCAGATATGGACCAGAGATTGTTCTTGAGAGTAATTCAAGGCACTGAGGAGAGTAGAATCTTCTACTTTCCTTCCCTTTCTCCTACCTTCCCCTAATATATAGTGAGAAGCATAATTAGTGGTTTCAGAGTCCAAACTTTAGAGAAGCCAGGATGATGTGTGGCTCCTGGCTCTGTCATTTACTCATTGTGGAATCCTGGGTATGTTGCTCAATCTGGTTCAGCCTCAGTTTCATATCTGTAAAATGTAGCTATAACCAATAACTGCTCCGAGTTGTCAGTAAGTTAAATGACGTCGCATATGCAAAATACTTAGCACAGTGTCTGGTATAAAGTAAGGATTCAATAACTAGTGGCCTGGTATGGTAGGTTGTTTAATCAATGGCCTCCAGGGAAACATGCCTCTGGCATGGACACCTCTCACAGTGATTCTAGACTTGGCCATGTGACTTGCTTTCACCAATGGGTTATCAGCAATGTGACTGAAATAGAGGCCTGAGAAGCACTAGTGCATCAGGGCCTTCCCTCTGGGGATGCTGCCACCACCATATGAGGTGTTAAATAACAAAAATTCAACTGAGCAAATTTTAAAGATCCATTGGTTTTTTTGAATGATTGATAAATCAGGCATTATTCCCATCTGGTAAGCAGAAAGGAACTCCATACAGCTGCAGAAAAGGGAAGGTTTTTAAAGGCAGAGAAGGAACAGAAGAAAGGGAAATTATTAGCAAAGAATGTATTGTTTTAGGCCAGGTCTCCATCCTAAAGGGATGGGGTCTATTAGAGGATTACCTACTAGTGCTGACCAGGAAATTCCAGGTTGGTTGGTTAAAGGTCACATTCCTGGAGGAATCTGAAACTAACTAGGTTAGGTATTAAATCTTGGTTTGCTGCCATGGGGCTTAAGACAAGTGACTCTACTTTGGGCCTGTTGTCGACTTTATGACAGAGGAAGCCCAGTTTCCATCAGAATGAAGGACCACATGGAGACAGAGGCCCAGCCCGTCCTGAAGCCGAATGCATTTGCATGAGTGACCCTGTCACAGGGCCCCCCAAAGGCGGGATTTTTAATGGTATCCAGAATGTGGGGTGTCCAAGAAAAATACAAGATATTCTCCCTTCCCCATCCCAAGGCGGGCCACCAGGGGGAAGGGAGACATGGAGCAGGGTCTTTCAGAGTTACGTTGCAAAGCAGTAACAGGTCAGCTTCAGTTCTGCCTTGGAGCTAGGCCATTGAGTCACTTTGCATGTCAATAACAGCAAGACAGTTTCATACCTGATATGCAAAGATGGTTATTTTGCATATCAACAAGGCTAGCCAGGATGGTTTGTATAACTTAAGCACAGGAGGGAACTGGAAAGGAACTCCCAGTTACAGCCCCAATGCTTGAGAGCTGGGAGGTGGTTTGCTCCCATGGGGGAACAATGCGAAGACCGCGGGGGAAGAAAAGGGGAGAAAGGACTCTTGCTAGTGGACCAAGAAGGTTTAGGATTAAGTATTGGAGATTACGGCGACAGAGCTCATGTTGCTGGGAACCGAGAGAGGCCTGCGTAGCCAAGCTCCAGACTTCTGTTCTTTTCCTCCTAAAGGGCGGTCCCCAGACTGGGCTACCTGGCCTGACTGGGCAAAGTGGGGGGAAAGGCAGGATTGTATGTGTTGGTGGGTGTTTTAAAGGGATTTTGAGATTTAATGGTAACATTTAGCCATTATTGGAAATCCGTATAACTTTTGAATAAATAATTCCTTTCCATTTCACCAAACACTGACATTGAGAGCCATTATTTCTAAGGATGGTGGGCAAAGAACCTAGAGAGACCCTGGGGAAGGGGGGCATTGTTTCAGTAACAGTATCTGGACATGCCCTTGCCTGCCCCAAACGGGTCCACATTCGGTAACAAGCTCAAGAGAGACCAACCCAATGCAGAGAAACCATGAGACTAACCAAGGATTTTTGAGAAAAAATAATTTTTGTCACTAAGTTTTGAAATCATTTGTTATGCAGCAGAGGCTAACTGGTGCAATGGCTCTTGTTTTTATACCAACAGATCTGTTGTCTTATTTTTTTCCTTTTAATTGAATGTATTGGGGTCACACTGGTTAACAGAATTTAAAAGGTTTCAGGTGCACAATTCTATAACACATCACCTGTACACTGTATTGTGCGTTCGCCACCCAAAGTCAAGTGTCCTTCTGTCACCATTTGGCCCCCCATATCCTCCTCTACTGTCTCCTATTCCCCCACCCCTTACAATCACCACACTGTTGTCCAGGTCCATGAGTTCTTTCTCTTTTTTCTTTTTTGCTCAATTCCTCCATTTCCTCCACCCAGCTCCTGTACCACCCTCTCCCCTCCATCGCCCCAAGCTGACAGACTAATTTCTATTTATGAGTCTGTCACTGTGTTATTTGTTAGTACATTTTGTTCATTAGATTCCACATATGAGTGAAATCATATGGTACTTGTCTTTCTCCAACTGGCTTATTTCATTCAGCATAATGTTCTCCAGGTCCATCCAAATGGTAAATTGTTCTTCTTTTTCTTATGGTTGAGTAGTGTTCCATCATGTAAATGTCCCATCGTCGTTTTACCCATTCATCTGCTGATGGACACTTGTGCTGCTTCCAAATCTTGTCTGTTGTAAAAACGCTTCAGTGAACATAGGGGTCCATGTTTTCTTTCAAATTAATGTTTTGGGTTTCTTCGGATACATTTCCAGTTTTCTTTGAAATGGTTGGACAATAAGGCAGTTCTTTTTAAAATTTTTTGAGGTGACTCCATATTGCTTTCCGCAGTGGCTACCCCAATCTGCATTCCCGCCAACAGTGCAAAAGGGTTCCCTTTTCCCTGCATCCTTACCAATACCTGTCATTTGTTGGTTTATTGATGAAAACTATTCTGACAGGTGTGAGGTGATATCTCATTGTCGTTTTAATTTGCATTTCTCTGATATTAGTGACATTGAGCACCTTTTCATATGTTTATTGACCATCTGTACATTCTCTTTGGAGAAGTGTCTAGTCAGGTCCTTTGCCCATTTTTTAAATTGGATTGTTTGTTTCTTTTAGTGTTGAGTTTTATAAATTATTTATAAATATTGACTATTAATGCCTTATCAAATCTATCATTGACAAATTTGTTCTCCCATTTAGAGGGTTGTCTTTTCATTTTGTTGATGTTTTCCTGTGCTGTACAAAAAAATTTAATTTAGTGTATGTAGCCCCATTTGTTAAATTTTTAAAAAGAGTTTATTTTTAGACAGAGGGGAAGGGAGGGAGAGAGGGAGAGAAACATCAAAGGGTGGTTGCCTCTTGCATGCCCGCTAGTGGGGACCTGGCCTGAAACCCAGGCATGGGAGTTGAACCAGTGACCTTTTGGATCACAGGGTGACACTCAGTCCACTGAGGCACACCAGCCAGGGCATTTCTTTTTTTGTTTGTTTGTTTCCTTTGTCCAAGGAGATATATCAGGAAAAAAATATTGGTACAAGAAATATTTCAGATTTTACTGCTTAATGTTTTTTGAATTGTTACGGTTTTGAGTCTAACATTTAATTCTTTAATCCATTTTGAATTTATTCTTGTGTCTGGTATAAGAAGGTGGTCTAGTTTAATTTTTTGCATATATCTGTCCAATATTCCCAACATCACTTATTGAATGGAATATCTTTACCCTATTTGTGTGCTCTTGCCTCCTTTGTCAAATATTAATTGGCTATAAAGACATGGGTTTATTTCTGGGCTATTTGGTTCCAATGAGCTATATGTCTGTTTTTATGCCAGTACCATGCTGTTTTAATTACTATGGCCTTGTAGTATAGTTTGATATCAGGTAGCATGATTCCTCCAACTTTCTTCTTCTCTCTCAAGACTGTTGTGGCTATTTGGGGTTTTGGGTTTTTTTTTTTTTTGGTTCCATATACATTTTTGGATTATTTGTTCTAGTTCTGCAAAATATGCCATTGGCATCTTGATAGGAATTGTGTTGAATCTATAGATAGCTTTGGGTAGTATCGATATTTTAATGATGTTAATTTTTCCTATCCATGGACACTATATGTGTTTTCATTTATTTGTATCTTCTTCAGTTTCTTTCTTTAGTGTCTTATAATTTTCCAAGCACAGGTCTTTTACATCCTTAGTTAGATTTATTCCTAGGTATTTTATTATTTTTTGAAGTAATTGTGATTACATTGTTTTCTTAATTTCCCTTTCTGAGAGTTTATTCTTGGCATATAAAAATGCAACTGATTTCTGGATATTAATTTTGTATTCTGCTATTTTATTGAATTCACTTATCGGTTCTAGTAGTTTCTTGGTGGAATCTTTAGGGACCTCTGTGTACAGTACCCTGTCATCTGTAAATAAAGACAGTTTTACTTCTTCCTTTCAGATTTGGAACTAAAACGTTTTTGCACAGCAAAGGAAATTATCAACAAAATAAAAAGACAACACACTGAATGGGAGAATATATTTGCCAATATATCTGATAAAGGGTTACTACTCAAAATTTATAAAGAGATTATAAAATTCAACACCAAAAAACATACAACCCAATTTAAAAGTGGACAAAAGACCTGAACAGACACTTCTCCAAAGAGGACATGCCGATGGCCAATAAATATGAAAAGATGCTCAACATCACTAATCATCAGAGAAATGCAAATTAAAGCCACAATGAGATATCACCTCACACAAGTCAGAATGGCTACCATCAATAAATCAACAAACAACATGCTAACAAGGATGTGGAGAAAGGGGAAACCTTTTGCACTGTTGGTGGGAATGTAGACTGGTATAGGCACTGTGGAAAGCAGGATGACAATACCTTAAAAAGTTAAAAATGGAATTGCCTTATGATCCAGTGATTCCACTTCTGGGAATTTATCTGAAGAAACCCGAAACACTAATTTGAAAGAACATAAGCACCCCTATGTTCATTGCAGCATTAACTACATTCACTAAGATGTGGAAGCAGCTCAAGTGTCCCATCAGTAGATGAGTGAATAAAACAACTATGGTATATTTACATAAAGGAATACTACTCGGCCGTAAAAAAGAAAGAAGTTTTACCCTTTTGTGACAGTATTGATGGATCTGGAGAACATTATGCTAAGTGAAATAGGTCAGTCAGAGAAAGACAAACACCACATGATTTTACACATATGTGGAATCTAATGAATAAACTGAACTAACTAGCAAAATAGAGACAGAGTCAGTGAGAGCAGGCTGGCAGCTCTGGGGGTTAAGGGGTGGAGGGATTGAGTGAAAAAGAAAAAGGGCTCATGGGCATGAACAATGGTGTGGTGATTGCAGGGGGGAGGGTGTATAAACAGAATAAATGGTAATGGAAAAAATTCAATAAAAAGTTTAAAAAATAAAACAAAAAATGTATAAAAACACATAGAATTAATTTAATTTTTATCTAGTCCTATTTCAACCCTTTTATTTCATATGATCAATATTTAATTTTTAATTAGGTATTTTACATCTTTTTTTACCAAGTCTTCAAAATCTTGTGTGTTTCAGACTTACCACCTCTATCCTATCTTACATTTCCAGTGTTCAATAGCCACATATGGCTAGTGGCTACTATGTTGACAGCAAAGGACTAGAAATCCAGCTTACTGGATTATAAAGTGGGGACAATCAGACGACCTCATGGTGCTCTGTGCACATTAAATTCGATCATTTGTCAAAGTTGTGTGTCATCCCTGCGGGACAACACAGGGCATCCCAGAGGTTTTTGTGCAGTTTTAAGCTAAAATAACTTCAGAAATATCAATGCTACAAATGTACAAAAAAATCCTTGAACAGATAAATTGTCTAGATGTCCTTTACATTTATTTATTTTTGAAAATTTTAAACAATACATTTTAAATTTAGTTTTTCATACTTAAGGGTTTCCTGGTGACAATTTCTCAGGCAGGTGGATCTGTAGTGGGGTTCTCTTGCTTGGCAATGTCAGCACCTGATGTGCTTTAACATGTTTCATGTGAGGATCAAGCCGAACTATTATGTATGTATCGAAGCTTCAGTTATTGGATGATCACTGAACACCTGCTGATTAAATTTTACAATGTTCAAAAGTCGACTAGAGTGATACATAGCACAGGACAGTGGTTATGTTGAATTTCATAAGAACATATTACTATTTTAAATTTAACCTTTCAAATGTTCTCATAAGTTTATTGCATTTATACTTCTGAGATAATTAATTCTTAAACTGATACTAGACTTCTGGACATCCCGTATTTATGTTACTCATCGTACACATCAAGGTGATAAGCATTGCTTTCCCCCAACCAAAACCAACCTGTCTCCACAGAATTGTCCCCCAAAGAGCTGTGCTGCAGAGGTTCTTATGCCAGCTCTGAGAGTCAAGAAACCTGTGGTGACAAACAATTTTTACATGGCCTGGAAAATTCTTCACCCCAATTAGTCCATGAGAAGTAAGACCTTCTACCTGCCTCAGAGATCCAGCAGCTATTTTTCCTGCACTGTGGAACAGCCAAACTGATTTGCATTTTCTTTTTTTTTGGAAGCATTGAGGGGAAAGGGCCTTGCAGCAATGCACAGAGGTCTTGGACAGTATTATATATAAACTGCCATGTCTTTGTGAAGCACAGTAGTGGAAACACTAAAAGTGAAAATACTGCCAAGTATGCCTAAATAACTTGTTTTCAAAATTAGCAGAATCCATGCCTTTTGAAGGCTATGGCTAAGATTTTTATTAGTCCATTTGGCCACGTTTGTGCTTTTTGAGGAAAAGTGGTTCCTGCTCTGAGAGAGAAGTAGCCCTACCGCAGCACACATGGCTTGTTAAGTGGGGTGTGTGTGGATTTCAACCGCAGTCCAAGTCCTTGTAGACAACCTGTACAACTCTACATGGTGGCCTTGGCTACTGTCTGTTCATACTGCCTCTCAAGATAGAAATGGTACAATTAGGGAAGCAATCTAGTTGGCTCATAGACCAGCTTGGAGAGACTATGGTTTGTTGTTGAGCTATAGTCTATTACCCTGCCTTTAAAATTAATCAAACAGAGTATGCATCCTTTAAGGTCAGGACAAAGAAAGAATCCAAATGTCCTTAATACTATTTAGGAACAATGAACTTCACCTTGCAACCTCTGCCACACTACAAAAAGACATTTCATTTTGTTAATATTTTATGTGGTTTCCCTAAAGCAATTTAATATATCACATGTCATAAGACCAAATTACATTTATTCCCAATAATTTAAAACTGGACTGAGCCAAGAGAACCCATAAAGGAAGGAATGATTTCTGACAACTGTCTAAATGAATTACATTGTGCCCAAGTGATGCCATGACCCTTCAGACCAGAAGAATGCACAAATTTACCCAATGAATGAAGAAAAAACACTGAAATTATGGCTAGTTCATTTTTCCTGGTTTTGATTAGAGATTCAACAATTCCCCCAAAATGGTAAAAACAAGAGAAAATATACATTCCTCATGTGTTAGAGCAGATGGTGTATGAAAACTCAATGAACTGATGATAAAAATACACACTCATAGTATTGACATTTATTGGTGTCAAGAGAATTTTGAAAATTTAATTGGCTTTGATGATGGAGAGACAATCACTTGCCTTTATTATTCTAACTACAAATGGAAAGAGAACTCGCTCCATAGTTTCAGAAAGAATTTTAGAACTACTCAGACACTTTCTGTAACTGCCCCAATTACTTTTGGTGAAAGCGGCAGGTTAGAAAATCCTCATTTTCTTCCACAATTTCTGGAACAGTAAACACTGATTTTCCTCTCTCCCTGTCACACACAAACACACACTCTTCAATCTGCCATAATTTAACGTAACAGTTCCTTTCAGCCTAATTCTCTCCTTCACATCCTGTGTCATAATCTGAACTCATGCAGAGAAATGAGAAAAGATGAAGTTGCCCTTTCATCTAACTTTTCTCTCAGGGGTTCACAAAAGCTCCAATTGTAGCCACTGAATGTAGCAGAGCCACTGGTGTCCTGCCCGTTCCCTGTTGCATTCAATATTCCAATACTCATTGAGAACATTCTTGGGCAAGACTGCTGCTCCATACCTGATGGCTTCGTCTTAGCCTGTGTCTGGTCCAAACCAAAAATGTCAGAGTTAATGCCATCAGGAATATGACTTAGCTGACGATAGATGAGAGTTGAGGGTAAATATTTCAGCTTCTTCATCTTTGAATAGGATGACTTGAAGCCATGCTCTAGAGACCTGGAGAGAAGGGTTGCTAGATAAAATATAGAATCCCCAGTTAAATTTGAGTTTCAGATAAACAAAGCATAATTATTTTATTTCAGTATATCCTAATTATTGCATGAGACATTCTTGAACTAAAAGAAATTATTTGCTGTGTGTCAGATATTCAAAATTTTTAAAATTTTTAGTTGTATTTTATCCATTTCCATTTAACCCACTTCTACTCCCCTTCCTCCCTGCAGTCATCACACTGTCGTCTGTGTCCATGAGCAATTTTTCCTTTTTGCTCCATCCATTCACCCTCTAACCCCCTCCTTCCCAATAGCTGTCATCCCGATCTGCAGAGTGTTTTTAATTTGCTAAATTTAGCAGCTCTACCCCAGAGGAATTGAATCCCAGTTGCCTACATGCTGCTCTGCTGATATTGCAGCTACTTTGGCCTCCTTACCTCATTTCACTTCCCTCCTATCAGTGCTTCCTAGGATCCCCCTCCCACCACCTTTGGGCAGGGTTCCTAGAAGTGGGATCTGAGAGGGGGATTATTCCACAAGTGATTTATTGAGAGAGTGCTCCTAGGAGAAACCGGAACACATGAAAGGAAAGCAGGATGGGGCAGGGAAAAGAGCCGAGCAAGGGTATAGTTTCATGGGAAGTGCAGCTTCAGTCAGGTCCCATGGAGCACTCTGGAGCATGATTGATATCATGACGTTGTCATACCTTGAGTTCAAAGGGACTGAACATTTATCACCCCCTCACATCCCCAATATTCAGTCATTGGCTGTGGTCTACCCTGATGAGTGCAAGTTTATGACATACAGGAAAGATACCAACAACTACCACTCACCTCCCATGCAACTTGTCCTCTTATCTTTGTCTCAGGGTTTGTTTCTGGGTATGCTGAACCCCAAAATAATAACTTTAGTAATATCCTTGATGGTTCCTAATTCCTCAAGAATAAGTATTTCCCTAAAAACTAAGTTCTATAATATCCTTAAGGACTAGACCTGCAACTTGCTTGCAATACTTCACACATAATAATTGGTCAATAAGTATTTGTTGAATTGTACACAGAAACAAAACTGATATATTTGTAATATAAACATTAATAAAAAATCATGTTTGTTTAGTACCTACTACTATGAACTAAACTAGGCACTTTATTAGGTTATTCATTTTTGAAATTCAGTGAACAAAAAAGAATCGCAATTATGTCTCAAAATAATACCCCTAAACTAGCCCAACCTTGTTATATCCTTAGTGAATTAATAAAATATAGGAACTGAGAGTCTTGATGAGTGTCATTGAAGCACAGCAGCAGCAGCTAAGAGATGGAATTTGAGGGATGATAAAAGATCTACCTTCTCAAAGCATTTCCCTGGTGATCTCTCCTTTGTGTATAGGCAGCTAACTATGGCAAGGAAGTACAGTGCATCTCAGGAACGCTTGGTGAGGGCCAGAAACCCCCTCGTCAAGGTTGCCATTTATAGATGTCAAAATGCTGTCTTTTCCAATGAAGTTACCCAGTGTCATTGACTCTCCTTCATCAGCACCAGGAACGGAGGGTCAGCGGATGGGACACTGAAGCACCACATGTCACTATACTCAGTTTGGACAGGGGAAATGAAACCTGGCTCTTGTAGGGCACTTGCCAGAGGTTTGGGACCCAGCACACGCTAGCTGTGATGGAGCTTAGTCAACACTGGAACGGGTCAGACACAAAAGAGAATGGTCAGAGCTCGAGGCATGAAAACCACAGCAAGAGCTATACAATGTGCCCTTGAGTCTTCGAGTGTATCTGGGTGAAAATAGAATTGATTCTAGAGGCAATTGGGCAGCCTTCTGGAGGACTGGAGGCCTAGAGTCATGTTTTCAGAAAAGATTTCTTTTTCTAAGGAAAAGGTTCAGAGTATCTGATGTTGTGCAAGTTTTGGTGTGTGCATATTCAATCAAACTCTGAGGCAGTAGGCAAGTTTGATGTTCAGGGGAATGAGAAGTGGGTGATGGCATGGGGTGAGGACTCTGCAAAAATATAGGTGCTAAAGCAGACATAAGAGAGCATTAAGGAAAAGCTAATAGCCAATGACTTCAGAAAATTCTTTGATAGTATCCACTATTATCCAAAATTCCACTCCCTTTTATGCCCAATAGAAATGTTGCATGTGTTCAGCAAAAGCTGTGCATAGGAATAATCATAGTAGCAGTATTCGTGATAGCTCCGTATGGTGTATTCACCTAATAGAACACCGCACATCATAGAAGTCTACAGTTGCAGGCAAAACCAGGGATGACTCTCACAAGCATAGTATTGAATGATTTTGAACGAACTGAAGAATCCAGGCACCCCAAATTACATAATTTGTTATTCATTCTTGTAAATTGCAAAAGTGCTGGTAGTGATTGACTGTGGGTAAGATGACTGTTGACCAGTTGGTAACGTTCAATTTCTTGATCTAGGTTTTGGTTACTTTGTGACATCGGTGAGTTCACTTTGTGAAAATTCACAGAGCTATACATTTAAGATTTGTCTTTCAATAAAACCTTACAGATAATGTAAAAATAAGAACTATTGAACAGAGAGACAAAATTCATCCAGGCTCTAACTTTGGTAAGTAGCAAACTCTACCTCATTCTGCTAATGTTCCCTGTACGACATGCAAAGGGGGAATGTGAGGCTGGATTTAGGGAGTCAAACAGTCATTGACTTTAGTTCATTGACTTTCGAGCTCCCTGCAAGCAGACATCACCACTATATCATTCCTGACAACCCATCCTAGAGATGCCTTTAGTCCTGCTGTCGTTTCAGTGATTATCACTGTTTAGAAAACTACACAAACAAAAATGCAGATTCATAAGACTGCTCCAGCAGCAGGGTTCCTGGATCTACATACTGCTGCTGACATGACTCAGTTATGCTAACTTTCCTCAGATTTTCTACTCCCTTTTAATTTCTGCTGGAACATAACCCAGTAATTCTCCTTTGTCCTTCATTCTATTTTGTAAAATAAGTCTTTCTCCAGGGTATTTTCTTCAAGTTCCCGAGAATTCCCAAACTCAACCTTTTCATACTTGATGACAAGCCTGTGAACTGACAAGCCCTTGATCAGGTAGCTTCTCCTGCAATCATCAGCTGGGGTGCTGGAGAGTCCTGGTCACGTAAACAAAATCATCTGGCTCCTTCAGCATCATGGGCCTATGGGAGTTTTCTCTAGAAAAGGATGGTCTGTCTGCCCAGTACTCAGGCCCACTACTTGTTCATCTTCCCTTCCTGCTTTAGTCCTCAAAGTCAAATTCTCAAAGCAGTCACTTAGTATAAGATTATTTTCGTTTGTCTGGTCTGAGTCTTGCTTGACTTCTGACTTGTATATAATCAATTATCAAATTTCCACGACTCAATGATAGGATGAACCCTGAAAATTCTCAGAATATCCAGGACCCGGGGCATGAGTTTCCACAACCCTTTCAGCCCAACCATCCACCAGTCTGCTTGGCGGTAGCAACAATGGCGGGTTCATAGTTTAACTCCTTTAATTTCCCCTGCTGCCCCACTTCTGGCAGCAATATCGGTGAACAGTGAAATGGCCCAAAGTGGCAGAGTGGAGGCAGAAGCCAGGGTGCTGAATAATGAGCCTTTGAATAGCAAGACCTGACGAGCAGACTAGAAGGGGAGGACGGGCCCCTTGGCTGGGAGTGTGGATGCCAATCCAGCACCACAGGATTCACTGGCCTTGGCAGGGCTATAAAAGCTCTGGCTTCACTTGAATAAACTCTTCTTGAACACCATCTCCAGTGTATTTGCACAAATCTGTTTTCTTGTAGTGTTCAGAATTCATTCATTTTTTTTGGTTCTACTGCTGCTCAAAGCAAGTAGGAGCCCAAGGGATCCAGCTCCTCAATATAAAATAAACACACTTCTTCCTGGACCAGCTGAGCCAGAAGAGAATGGTACAAAAAAAAAAGGAATAAAACAGCAGGCTAATGCAAATCAAATTGTTATAAGTCCTCTACACACTCCTCTCTGTGGTTGGTTGAGAGAATGGATAGACATATATCTTCTTTCTTCAGTTACCAAGAGTTGGTCTATATACTCTTACTTACATGCTCATAGTCTCATTTTTATATAGTTTTGCTTTCAAAGGCTTACCTGTCCAAAAATCATTGTTTCCCCCTTCACCTTACACCTTTGGGCTTTCTTCATCTGACCCATATCCCTTCCAATGCCAGTGATGGTCTAATACACATTTGCATGCAAAGGTGCCAATGACTGATGATGTTATAAATGGTCACCTCTAGTATCCCAGACACTGCCAATTGCTCGTAATGATGAACCTCAGCCCTCCAGCCTATACCAGACCACTCTAACGACTCAAATGTTTTGGACAGAACCCACTAGAATGCATTACCAGCCACCACTGGGATTCAGACACCAGCCAAGTTCTGAGTACCATGCTCCCCTAAATCAGAGCATCACCTCCTCCATCATAGACAATGCCCAAGGACTGACCTCACCTTCGTCTCGTTTGCCTCATCAGTCATTTGAAAGCTGATGTCTGGAATCTTCAGGGACAGCACACCCATTTCCTGAGCCAGTTCTGACTGAGGCAAACAGGTTGTGAGCAGCCATGTCCTTCCAGGGGTATGTGGTTGGTTTTGTTGCCCTGGCCATGTAGCTGGAGGTAGCTTAGCACCAAAAGTAGAGTACACTGGTGATACAACAGTGAGTCAAGGAGACGTGTTTCTGTCCCCCTAGAACTCTCTGAGGTAAATCTATCAAAAACTTGGGCTATGAAGGGAGATATGTGGTACTAAGGGGGTTTAGAGCAGAGGGATTTGATCTGTTCAGGGATGTCAGAGGGTGTTTTACTGTAAAAGTGGAAATTGAGTGATATCTGAAGAAAAGAATTAAGAGGAAACAGAGGAAATGGGAGCACCAAGCAGAGGGTAAAGTCTGAGCTGTGGAGGGATGAGCACAGTTATTGTAAGAGCTGAAAGAAACACCAGCTGGGGCACCCAGAGAGAGAAGGGTGAGGAAACACCACAGAGGGCATTTTTTTGAGGCACCACAAAAGCTGGTCCTTATCATTAACGTGCTGGGTTTGGGTCAGATGGAAAGTGACAGGGAGTGAGGTGAGTTGCTGGAGTGGCCAAGAGCATCATTGTGATAACTGATGGGTCATGGGATCTAAACTGGATAGGGAGGGAAGTGAAAAAAAGGAAAGGCTGATGGGAGAGAATGGAGGGGCTGTGGACTTGATGTCCTCATAAAAAAGAAAAGTCATAGGGAAATAACTCAAGAAGCGAGTCAGAAAGGCAGGGCATTGACCGAATTTCCTTGGCCTCCTAAGATGGTCTATTAGCAACTTCCTCCTCGAAACCCAGAGCTGGAAAGGGAAGTGGGGTCGGGAAACAGGCATGGGAGGCCCCTGAGGAGCCAGCACCGAGAAGGAGGGGCTAGAAGAGTGCGGGTACGACGGGGAAAGAGATTTTAGTAGGAGTCCATTTGCTTGGCTAGCTGGGGCTAGGGACAAATTCTATATTCTGCATATTTTTCTCTTATATTATTGAAAAATAAAAAAATACTTTTTTCCATTCACATATTATTTGTCACTACCATTTTTTCCTTGAGAGGCATTCTTTTAAAAACACTTTAGAGATTATATGAAACTTAAAAATGTTGAAAAGTAAAAATAATACAGGGAGCATCCATGTGCCCTTTACCAAGATTTATCAGCCGTTAACATTTTACTTCATTAGCTTTATGTTTTGCTCACTCCCTCTAGATCGGTAGATAGATAGATCACCTGCTTTTCAAAAGTTTGCTTTACGCCACTTTGCTTTTGTGAAAGGTCTACATTAGTACCTCTTTTCACTAGCTGAGAGGAATCCCAAGAGGATTTTCTCTTTTACAAAAAGTGAAAACAGTATCCAGTGTTTCTTTTGTATGGGTCATTGTAGGGGCAGCCCTGCCAAGCTCCTTCCCCGGCAACACACTCAACATATCAGCATCAGGCTGCCAGAGCTCTGAACTGTGTCTGTGAGCGTCTGTGCTTTATCTCGATTTATTCTGTGCGTTGTTAGCAAGATGGGCCCTAAAGCAATTGTTTCTTTGTTTTTATGCTGCTTTGACTTACAAAAGCTTTTATAGGAACACTCTACTTGGGAATAGTGGTAGAAACCTGTATAAGATAGCTAGCTGGCCAGACACATAAAACCTCTGAACCATGTGAGGTCAGTTATGCGTACCATGGTTCTTTATTCCTAACACTTCAGGATGCGCTCCCTAAGAATACGTAGGTTCTCTTCTGTAACCACGATAAAGTTATCAGCCTGTGAACATACATTTCCACTGTAGCATTAGTTTTTCCCTCCAGTATAGGATCCAGTCTAAGGTGTAATATTACATGGCTATGTCATGTTTTTTAGCTTCCTTTACCCTGGATAAGGATAGCCACTTATTTTGAACTATCATTTTTAATGTCCCAGTGTTTGCCTAGTAATCTCCTTGCTGTGTAGACTTATTGGACGAAGGTTATGAACATTTAAGCATCTTTTATAACATGGCCTGTCATATTTCCCCCCAAATGGCTACTTGTGTGTATTATATGTACTAACCGACTGCATTCATATTAGCACACATCTTGTAGCAATGGGTGTTATCACAACTCTGTCGGTGATGTAAATTTGGCAAATGTGAAATGAAATGGTGCCTCACCTTTATTCTGATTTTATTTCTTTCCACATAGGCATGTTTCCCTTCAGTCTTTGTTACTGTATTTCCTCTTGTGTCTACGCCTTTGCTGAGGTTGGCCTTAAAAACAGAAATTGTTTGTTTGTTTTTTCATTCCTACCCAAATGCCTAACAGAGTATTACAGGAAGTGTTTTTGAGCAACAAAAATAGAATAGGAGGGATATAGGGAGGAGATTAGTGACTGTTGTGAATGAAACAAAAGAAATAACACAAAATGTCAAAACCAGACACATTTCACTTTTAGACTTTAGCTGCAACTGGTCACCTGGTGGCAGTTTGACATAATTGCAAGCAAAGTGGGAGAAAAATAGAGCCGTCATAAACCCATGGATATTGTTTTAGTAGGAGTATTACATATGCAGTTATTTTTTTAAATTCTCATCTGTCAAACAGTTTATTTTTCTTTTTTCTGCTCTTTCTTTAAATTCTGTCACTTGTTTCCCCAGAGACCTTTAAAAGAGATGTCAAGAAAGATAGAAATTCCATGGTCAGAGACTGGGGAGAGCGGTTTACCTCAGAAACCTTCTCTGGTGGTTAAGAAGGCCTATTTTGTGCAAAAATGCTATTTTCATTCATAGCATTCCAGCGAAGTCCACGGTTTGGACAACATAAAATTAACATCTTCAGGAAGAAAGCTATTTCTCTTGGACTTGGATAGGTCCTGAAGGATGTTCCATGAACTTTCTCAGCCTCACCACTCACATCCTTGCCCAGTTTCCTTCTGCAGGAAATTAATTTTTTTTTAATATACCAGGACAAAAAAGGAAAAGAAGAGTTAAGTGGCTGATATCATGCTCATACTGTGGGGTTTTTATTTCTACAAAACTGAGTCAAAGGGTATAACAATTTTAAACTCTAATAAAACACTCTAAAATTATTTTTTGTTTCTCCTAAGTTCATAGAAATTTATAATTTTATCAGACTTTTAATCTGAGTACCTGTTTCATCATACTCTTGCTGGAACCGTATGTTTTAAATCTCTTTATTTCTTAGTAATCTAATGGTTTGGTTGGTAAACTAAATATTTATTCTGAATTTTGCCTTTTTTAACTGGTGAATTTGCTAAAGGCTAACTAATCATGAAGCTAAAAATAAGTAAAATATGCTCTATTATATTATTTAAGTTAAGGTACCTTTCTGATGTATAATATTTCAGTGTCTGTGGTGATCATGACACATTTGATCATCAAATCAAATACCCTTTATAAAATTAGAAAATATCAAAAACAAACTTGCATGCAGTTACAGCATTAGATGGGATTATTGATCACTACTAATCCATGTGATAAAGATATGGCAGGGACAGGTGACATAGTTCTAATTAATAAGTAAGAGAGTGTCAGACATCCAGGGCCAATTCCAGACTAGCATACCTAAAGCTGTTTATTAAGTACCACCTAGATATTCAAATCTATGAAACACAAGAAGGTCAAAATGAAAAGATAATTGTGAAGATGAGTTCATTTCACTGAAAAATGAAACAAGCTATTGACTCTTAGCTTTATTTTTTTCTTGTTTATTAATAGCAGCAAATACAGAAAAAAAAGTCAAATTTCTCTTTCTTTTCAAAATGACTTGCAGGGATGTTGGTTTATTAAAACAATATCAGTGGGTTTATTAATAATAGTACGAGTTGAGTTTCCAAGTCATCAAGATAAGTATGTTCTTTACCATTTTAAACAACACCTATTGTTTGTTCACATTTGGTGTATTTGATTAATCAGTTTTGCAAATGCTTCATGAATGGTTTTCTTTTTACAAATTCTAATGTGTTTTAATTTAAGCAGGATAGCAATATTTAATAGGATATTAAAATGAGAGCCTTTGTCTCAAGTTTCCATCAAGTCCCCCACAGGTTTAAAACAAAAGAACAGATGTCAAATTCTGCACATTTCACAGTGAAGTTCTCAGTCATCAGCTACCACTTGAGTATGAAAAGGACATGGTATTTTTTCCTCTCCATTTTTCACCAACACCCTAGGGAGATGCTGTTGCTTGCCCCCATCTCCAGCCTAGGGAGAAGGGCACTGAGGGGATCCTCAGAGAACTTTACATCTTGTGGGGATTGAGCAAAATAAACATATAAATTATGACTTAAAACTCCCAGTTCTGGTCATATCTCTCTGTCAATGTCCACACCTGAAAACTACCTACTTCCTAATTAGGGTTGCTGTTTCACAAATCCACAAAACGTACGTCCAGTTTGGGAAGTTGGGTAGCACAGCCAGCATATACACTAATCGTATCTAGGGTCAGGATGTATTAGGGTTGGCTAATTTGCATCTAATCCATCACACAAAGGGCCTGAGCAGCAAGACCCTTGAGGAAGCCAATCATAGAGAAGTTCCTAATACAGAGAATAAGAACCATGGGTATTCACAGCTTGATGACACTTGTTCTCACTACAGTGGCATGTGCTGTTTGCATAATGCTGAGTGGTCAAGTTGATGGTCAGAGCCCTGGACTTCACTCATACCAGAGCTCTGGTAAGACTCAGTCCACAGCTATGGTCATGGCAGACGCCAGGGGGAAGGAAGGAGCATTCAAACCTCAAGCTGATTGATTACCAAACTCATCAAATTGAACAGTTGTGATTTAAGCATTTCTCTGCATGGAAATTTTACCTTAAAATATAAACCAATGCAACAACTGTAACTGAACAACAATAAAAAAAATTTTTTAATAAATAAAATCTTTTTAAAAAACAAAAAATATAAACAAATACAGTGTGAAGCAAAAGTAGGTTTACTACTATGAGTACATAAAACACAGAGTTTATCATTGTATTATTACTTATTAATTATTGTAGTACTTTCCATATGAACAACTTGGGAACCTAATTTTTTCCCCACCCTGTATTGATGTCTAGCTAATAATGTTCATGCTGAAGTGTTTGGGGGTAAAGTGTACTAATATCTGCAACTTACTAATAAATGCATCAAAAAAACAATAGATTTGTTTGTGATAAAGAAAATAGAGAAAAGTGTCAACAATTGTAGGATAGATGATGAGTGTCTGGATTCTCATTGCATAATTCTTTTACTTCTTTGTATATTTGAAGATTTTTATAATAAAATGGTAGAAAAAAATGTAAGCAAAGTAATTATTGCGGCAAATAAAGGACTTTGGGTGTATTGTACTTCAAAGGAAATAGAAATATTTAGTGATGAATAACATTTAGCTATGCATAAATGATTAGGGAAACAAAGTAGACTCTAAATAGAAAACTTGTTTAAATGGATACATTATTTAAAAAATGATTTTAAAACAATGTCAAATATGAGTTAAGTGGTAAGCTGAGAGTATGGAAATAAAAGTTGTGAGAGGTCTGA
This sequence comes from Mormoops blainvillei, assembly GCA_004026545.1. NCBI lineage: Eukaryota > Metazoa > Chordata > Mammalia > Chiroptera > Mormoopidae > Mormoops > Mormoops blainvillei. The sequence continues at coordinate 167,078 of PVJD01000613.1, read as the reverse complement.
AGAGAATGGAAGGGATTTGGCATATTGAGGATAAAAAAGGAAGTGTGTTCAAGAAATTGATCATTTTTCCATTGTTAACAGTTTAGCTTCCTGCTCACTAAGAAAGGTGACAATCCTAACCTTATTTGATTACAATGAAGATTAGGGCTGTGGTTCTCTAACCTGTGTATACATCACATTGTGCTGGAGAACTTGTTAACAGACCAATTGCTGGGCCCAGCCTCCAGCATTTCTAATTTAGGTTGGGGAGGGCCGAAGTATTTGCACTTCTAAAAAGTTCCCAGGTGTTGCTACTACTGCTGGCCCAACTTCACATTTTGAGAAGAAAGGGCCTGTAGTAAGTGATTGCCACTATTTTTGTCATTTAACCTACATATACTTTCTCTTTTTATGCTCAGCAACTCAATAAATAAACAGATCATTTGTACAGGTAAGTAATTACAGGCAGAGACTCAGAAGTGAGGAAACCCACACAAAATTAATCTCCAAGGAGCATGTATACAATAATTTTGGTCATCTTATCTGTTTTGTATCCTTCTATTTCTATTAAAATATTATAATTTTTCCTTTTTTGAGGAGTAAATATCACTTATGTGAGAAAGTACTTATTTTTTTCTTATCAGGTGTGTATACATCTTTAAGAGATTATACTTTATATTAAAACGTTAATCATTCATGTTAATTATATTAAAAAGCATTTGGAAAAGCTGTGATTAGTTTTCAAGGGCATATATTTCTAAAATGGCAAAAGGGGAAAATGCCCACTTATGTAACCTTTCATAAATGCTACGTGTAAATCAAGTCTCTGCATGCATGCTATACACACACACCCAATAGCTTATAGGCAGAGGGCCTCCCTGTTTAAATAGCATGTTTTCCTTTTCATATCTTAATTTGGAAACTTAAAAAAAAATCTTAAACCTGCTGCCTGTTTCCCTCCCCCCCACCCCCGGCCCCCAACACACATACATGACCTCTGCGCCCATGACTAGTGAAGCTGGAAAAAGATAATGGTCACTGCTGACAGCTGAGTTGGTGGCTGGGAAGGTAAAGTACAAAATGAAAAAAGTGTTTCTCAAAAGAGAAAGAATAATACAGAAATAGAAATCACAAGGAAGAATGACTTGGAGGCCAGTTCTAGGAGACTTAAGAGAGACTAATAGGCATTCCAGATGGAGTAGATGGGACAGATGGAATGGAGTTAATCACACACATAATTGAAAAATTTGCTCATTTGTCAAAGGGCTTGGTTTGCAGATAAAAGTGCTTGCAGAGTTCCAAATGTGATTAATGAAAACAGACACACACTTCAGTACATCCTGGCAAAATTATGAATTAAAGATAAACAATGAAATGTTACTTTTCTAAGCAGAGAAAAACGGATGACATCAGCATTAAACTGTGGCTTCAGTCCTGATATCGGCCCATCCCACATTTGTTCTAAATGAAGCTTCCCTTCTACTTGGCCTCACTCCATGCGGTGGATTGAAGGAGACTACAGATTCTTTGTCACTCTCTTTTTTCTCCACTAGAATCTGACCTGGTCCAGAGGCTGCTTAACCAATAGAACGTGACAGAGTGATGCTGGGCCTGTTCCAGGCCTTGTCTGTAACAGGACTAGCTACTTCTGCTTGTTAGAAAGCTTGCACTTAGGACGGTCATTCTCTGAGCCCAGCCCCATGCTGTGAGGAGGCCCAAGCCACTTGGAAAGGCCACTAGTTGGCTTCCTTGTTGACAGCCCAACTGAGTTTAAATCTGGGCAGTATAATGAGTGGCCAGAATGAGGATCCTCTTCAGGGAACTGGGAGGGAAAATTCTGAAATAAATAGACGTTAATAATCCTATCAAATTTCACCACCTTCATTACTGAAGCGGGACCCCTGAAAGGAGGTACCCAATAGATTCTTTATACTTAAGAGAATTGCCTCCTCTTCCTTGTTAGTCTTTTATAATGGAATTATAAATAGAAATGTTTTGGTGTATCTCTGGGGTCCTTGTGATAGCATTGAATCCTCTTCATTGCCAAGACCTAAATCTTCTGTCTGGGTATTACAAAATTTTGTTTGGGAGCAAGCAGCCAAGAGATGCCCTTGCTTGTCTAAGACAAAGGAGAATGTTGGACTATTAGACCATGAAATGTCTTGGGTTATTAGTTGAATGACTAGACTGTGTGAGGATTGTTACCATAATGAGATCTTAAAATAAAACCTTAAGAATGACATGGACCCTATAGAGGTCTTGTATTAATTATTTTCTGTATTCTGATGCTTTGCCAATTCCTAGAGATAGTAAACAACCCACCCACAAGTACACTTTTCAGTACAAACCAAGCAACGCAGAGCTCACACCCCACCACCTCCTTGGTCAGGCTCTCAGGCTCAGGGCAACTATCCACCTGCCTCATCATCCCACAGCCAGGTACCAGGCGACCACAGACAGTGCCTATGTCCCAGACATAGCCCCCTGGAATTATTCCAACCATCTCAGCCCAAACCTGTTTACCTTGCCTCTTTTATTTCTGCCTGTAGAAACCACAATGAAGGCCCTTGCCTAAGCTCTCCTCGTTTTCTGCCAGTGACCAACCCCGTGTTCTGGCCTGTGGTCCCCTGTGATGTGGCATTTCCCCTCTTCTTGGGAACTGTGAATAGCAAACAACCTTTCCAATGATGATTGTCTCCTGATGTGACATAGAATCTCCCTGCTGGGGAGCTGCATTTGTGTTTGTGATATTCCGAAAGAGCCACCCAGAGGACCAGCAGATATGGTAATGCCATTTATTATTCACATTACAGGGGACTGCCTGATGGTGACAGATGGGGCAAGAGGGACCGCACCCTGCCTTCAGCCTTGGGGCTACTTACAGGGTTAGGGAGGCAGTAGCAGTGGTGGAGGGAACAGCAGTTATGTGTAAAAATTTACATTTTTGTGATAAACACAGGAGCCTTGAGACAGCGGGGCTTTGAGAGGGTTGGGACATCCAGATACAGGCCGTCTTCCTGGTTCCTTGTGGCTGCCGGCCAGGTAGCCATCTGTTCCCCGAGGTCACTCATGTCCCGAGCTATCCCACAGTTGATATGTTGGCATTTCTATATCTCAAATGTTCCATTAATACACTAAATTTTAAAGGAAGTCTCTAGATAATGGAGCTAGGCTTTACTTTCTTCTGCATATTGAATGATTTTTTTATCTTAGTGATTATGCTAATAAAACAGCTCTATCACTGATCACTTTATCACTACACATACATACTCTAAGTGGTCTGTGGAAAATCATATTTTTCAAAGGTGGCTGAAACACTATCTTTCACCTATCATGCTTTTTATACTGTGACTTTTGTACTCCTCCCACCTGTTTCTTCCTCTTGAATCCTGTGATTATGACAGAAGTGGTGCAGTATGGCTTCCGGAGCCAGGTCACAAAAGGCAGTGTAGCTTCCGCCTGGCTCTTCTGTGGGACACTCACTCTAAGAGCCCAGCTAACGTACTGTGAGGAAGTTCAAGCAGCCCATGGAGAGGACCACAGTGAGAATAACCAAAGTTTCCAGCCCACCATCCTGGCAGAGCTTTCAACTAGTGGAGAGAACCGCCTTTCCAGCCATGTGAGTGCATCGTCTTAGAAGAGGATCTTACGGTTCCCAGGAGAGCTGCCCCAACTGATGCTGATTGGAGCAGAGGTTAACAGTCCTTGCCGACTCCTGCCAAAATTGTAGATTCGAGAGCTCAAGAGTATTTGTTGTTTCCAGCCACTGAGTTTTGAGGGTAGTTTATAATGCAGTATTATATAAGTGGAAAGGAACCCTATCAAAAAGTCTCCTTTCCACTCACACTAAAATACACAGGAGATATGTGGAAGCTGCCAACATGTCTGGGCCTGGAGCTGAGGCAGAGTTGCTAAATCAAAACCCCACTGCCAGCAGTTCTGATTTAGCTGGTTTGTGGTAACACTCAAATGAGCCTAATGAGCAGTCAGGTGATTCTAATTTGCCTGCACCTAGAACAATTCAGTCAAAAACTGTGAGGTTGGAACCAGGTGGCGCAAAGATATAGCCAGAGTTGAAGACCTTGCAGCTAAATTATCTACAGGAAAATGTCAGAGCAGAGTTTATTGAACTTTTATTTACATACCAATCACCAGGGAATCTTGTTAGCAATAGAAATTGTGATTCAGAAAATCTGAAGTGGGGTCCCAGGTCTGTATTCTGTCAGGTTTCCAGGGGATGGCAATGCTGCCGGTCCCAGGACCACACTTGGAGCAGCTAAGAGTGAAAGCACCCATGAAAGAGTGTCCATCAAAGCTAATTAGTATCTCCTGAGGGCCTCATATTGGCTGTAGGCTGGGCAAGAAAGAGGAGGTACTGATGAGGGGTCTGGAAGCTCAGTGGTTGTCAATTCAGAGGATGCAGTGCATGGAGAAGTGACCTCTTGACCCCTGGGTTTAGAATCAAACAAAAACACCATCGTGAAGGAGCGCTAGGCTGGAATCTATGATAATCTGAAATGAGCCCTCTCTGTGTTGATAGCGGAGCACCCAGGATGTGATCTGCTGCAGGGGGGCTTTAGGAAATAATACCTTGTGGGTTCTGTGTTCCATAGGAGCCCGCTATGAGGGAAGGGCTGTCAAAGCCATGAAGCTAGACCTCTGGCTATTGATGTTTCATCACCAGTAATGGTACTGGGAACTGCTGGACTGAGAGCTGGAAGACAGCTTCTTTCAAGTCTCCAATGACATCCGCAGAATGCTTGAGTTTAATTTTGCTCCAGGGCGTGGCTTAGAAGGCAAGCTTGGACCGCGATGGCCCCAGCTCCACAGGAGCAAGGGTCCAGATCGAAGTGAAAAATGCTCTAGACCAGGGTCTAGACTGTAACTCGCAGTCCAAACTAGCTTTCGGTCTTATTTTGATTTTTATGGACTTGAGCTAAGACAGCGTTTACATTTTTAAAGGTCTGTAAAACAAAAAGAAAAACAAACTAAAGATGAATATATGAGAGACTTTATATGATCCACAAGGCCTAAAATATTTACTATCTGGCCCTTTACTGAAAATGCTTGCTAACCTCTGTTCTAAATTAAAAACTCTAGTGTCCTTCTTATCTGTCTTCCCTGCCACAAAAAGAACAGTGACTTACAAGGAATTTTTTCAGGAGTAAACAAGAGGTATACCCATGGGAACACTAGAATAATCTCCAAACACACCATCATCCCCAAGTGACCTAGGTATAGAGATCTAGGAGAGAAAAGTTTCTGTACTTTAAATGCAGAGAAAGTAAAAAGTGAGTGCTTTTCATCGTAATATAACCTTGTGTTTCTCAGTTCTTTCTTATATTCACCATTTTTAGTCCTATATTTTATAGTTCCTATATTTTTAGTCCTATATTTTATAGTTCCTGTTTCTCCTTCTTATTCTTCTGACATTTTATCTCCGGGGACTCAGTTTTCTTTTTCTGTGCTGAAAAAAAATAATTTTTTTAAGGGGGAAAAGGAGATGGGGAAAAGGAGATAAGGTGAAATTGGATCTCTTCCTAGGAAACTTTGTGCTGCAAAAGAGAGGGAACTAGGAACCTAAATGTATCAATCAGGATAGTCTTGCTGTTACAACAAATATTCCCCAGTCCTTCACTGCTCACCACAATTGAAGTTCATTCCTTGCCTAAGAAAAGTTAGATGTGAATTTTACCATTCAGGTTGCCTTCTTTGTCTGAGCAGTATCTCAGGAGTCCAGGTTCCTTCTAGCTTGAACACTGTTAGTCTCGCTACAAGCCCTTAAGGTCTTCACACAAAGCATGGGGAAAATACAGAGAAGGCACACCAGATGCCTCCCCACCGAGACATGGTAGTGATACATTTCACTTCCCCTCCAATTCCATGGGCCAAAATTGGTCACATGGCCCCACCTAGTTGCAAGAGAGCCTGGGATATATAGTTTCTGGCTGAATTAATCCCATAATAGAATATTTTATAAAAGAAACCAGACAAAAAGTAATACATTTGGTATAATTTCATTCATACAAGTTTAAAAAATAGATAAAACTAATTCCATTCTGTTAGATGTTTGGATAATGGTTACTGTTAGGTGGGCAATAACTGAAAGGGATATTAGGGGGCTTCTGGAGTTTTCCTTTTTCTTTTTTTGAGCTGGTTTCTGAGAACATGGGTGTATTCACTTTTTGAAAATCTTCTGGAATGTATACTTAAAATGTGGGCACTTTCTGTTTGTTATAATTTATTTAAACATTTTATTCTAAAAATGTGATACTAGACAGGGCATTTGGAAAATAAAATAAAGGGAAAATAAACCACTAAACTCACTTTTAACTTTTTTACCATGTGTGAATTACTTTATGTTCTTAACCTCAGTTTTCTCATGTGGAATAAAGAGGTAATAATAGTTACTTTGCTTGGGTTTTTTTTAAGTAACATGGGGTCATGGCAATAGTGCTTCAAATATGGTAGAGATTCTCTGTTGCTAGAGCAAGGTCATCTTTGTAAAGAAAATGGTGGGAAGAACACTACTTGGGGCTGCTCAGACAGAAAGAGGGGTGACAACAAGGCGTATTAAGGCCAGTTTCTTTTGCAAGGATCTTAACTTTGAGGACTCGGGGCTGATTAAGGTTAGTAGTAGGTTTATAATTTAGAGGGAGAGAAACATATATTACATAGAAGTAACAACTATGAGAAATCTTACAATATCATGCATCATAGTTTCATTTCACTTATGTGAGTTCAACTCTGAACATTTGGTAGATACACACACACAGAGAGCCCTGGGAAGGAGCATGAGTTAGGAGATGTGTGTCATCTACTCCCAACTCCCACTCAGCTCTCTATGTGAGGCCTCTCAGTGACAAGTGCAATTCAATGCTTAAAAGAAGAAGTATTTGGGACTTCCGATGGGGATGGAGGTGTAGGTAGACATACTTCGCCTCCCCATGCAAGCACAGAGACAATTACAACTAAACCTCAAAACAAATAACACCCAGAACTGTCAGAAAAATCAAACTGTATGGAAGTGCAACAACCAAAGATTTAAAGAAGCCACATTTATCTAGACGGGTAGGAGGAGAGAAGATGCAGAGACTGGTGGAGAGGCGAGGAGATGCGGTTTGGTGTGGAGAAGTGGTAGTGGAACGGGCAATCCCACATCCATGTGTGGTGGATAAAAATCGGAAGGGATACCTTGGGAGCATGCCATCCCAGACCGAGGCTAGAGTGCACAGCCCAGGGTTCTGGTGTGGGGAAGATAAATCTCCATAACTTCTGGTTGTAAAAACCAGTGGGAGTTGGGGTGGTGAAAGAAGCTGCTGGATTTTCAGGAGACTCTGCTTAAAGGGCCCTGACGGTCTTAGAACGTATGTTAACCCACCCTCTCTGTGATTCACCACCAGGGCAACAGCTGGAAGGGTACCAGTCACATACAGGGATGTGTGAAGTGACTGGAAATGGGGTGAGTGCCAGGCAAACCTCTAGAAGCTAGGTAGTGGTACTGACCCTCTCTTATCCCTCCCCCCACACAGAGCCACAAAGTGGTGAAGGGGGTTGCCCCGCCCTGGTGATCACCTAAGGTTCTACTCCCCACAATATATGGGGGCCTTTTCTACAATAGACCATGCTACTAAGACAGGGAGTCAAAGCAACTCTGCCTAATACACAGGAACAAACACAGGGTAGTTGCCAAAACGAGGAGACAGAGAAATATGGCCTAAATGAAAGAACAGAACAAAACCCCAGAAAAAGCACTGAATGAAACAGAGATTACCAACTTATTAGATGCAGAGTTCAAAACACTGGTGATCAGGATGGTCAAAGAACTCAGTAGGGCAACAACATAAAGTAAGAAATGAAGGTTACACTAAGTGAAATAAAGAGAAATCTACAGGGAACCAACAGTGAAGGGGAGGAAGCCAGGATTAAAATCAATGATTTGGAACATAAGGAAGAAATAAGCATTTGACCAGAAGAGTAAGAAGAAAAAAGAATCCAAAAAAAAAAACAAAGACAGTATAAGGTGCCCCTGGAACATCTCCAAATGTACCAACATTTGAATCATAGGGGTGCCAGAAGGAGAAGGGGAAGAGCAAGAAACTGAAAACTTATTTGAAAAAATAATGAATAAAACTTCCCTAACTGGACGAAGAAAATAGACATGCAAGTCCAGGAAGCACAGAGTCCCAAACAAGATGGACACAAAGAGGACCACACCAAGACACATCATAATTAAAATGCTAAAGGTTAAAGATAAAGAGAGAATCTTAAAAGCAGCAAGAGAAAAGCAGAGAGATACCTACAAAGGAGTTCCCATAAGACACCCAGCTGATTTCTCAAAAGAGACTTTGCAGGCCAGAAGGGACTGGCAAGAAGTGTTTAAAGTGATGAAAAGCAAGAACCTACAACCTAGATTACTCTATCCATCAAAGCTATCATTTAGAATGGAAGGGCAGATAAAGTGCTTTCCAGACAAGGTAAAGCTAAAGGAATTCATCATCACCAAGCCATTATTACATGAAATGTAATAATGAAGAAGGAAAAAGAAGGTCAAAACTATGTACATTAAAATAGCAACAAATTCACAACTATCAACAATTAAATCTAAAAAAACAAACTAAGCAAACAAGCAGAACAAGAACAGAATCATAGATAGAGGGATTATTTGGAGGGTTTTCAGTTGGGAGGGAAAAGGGGGATAAAGGCAGAAAAAGGTGCACGGATTAAGAAGCATAATTTGTAGGTACAAAATAGACAGGAGGATGTTAACAACAGTATAGGAAATGGAGAAACCAAAGAACTTATATGCACAACCCATGGATGTCAGCAAAGGAGAGAGGGGATTGTTCCAGGGAGGGGGGGTGTACTGAGTGGAGGGGGGCATAGAGGGGAAAATTGGGAAACCTATAATAGCATTATCAATAAAAAATATTTTTAAAAAAGAAACAAGTATTTTCATGTCACACAGCCTCTGAGTGCACACTAATGACTATTTCAATCACTCATGGCCATGTGGTAGCAGTGAAATGGGCATCACCATCTGGTGTATGTATTAAAACTTGCAGTATTGATAAATAAGAGAAAGTTTCTTTTTATAAAAACTCTCAGCCATTAAGTGAAGAAAATTATAGAAATGAAATAGCACTTTTTTTTTTGCAACTGCTCATGAACTAATGGATCTTGGCATTGAACATCAATGGTTACTAACATCACAAGAAGAGACAACCAGACATATGTGCCTACTGATGGAAGAATTCAACTCTACCTATGAAGTGTTCCTGACCAAAACAAAACAAAACAAAAAAACCCCCCAAAAACCAAACCTATCTGTGGTCAAGCTTTTAGATTAAAAAAAGAATAATTTACAGGAAATACAAGGGACAAAGGGACATTTTAAATTACACCACAGGGATAAAATCAACAAAATTCAGGAGGTGACAAACCCAGCATGAGCAAACAATCCAATTTCTTCAACAAATAAATCACAAGGGGAAAAAGTGAGAGCATGAAGGAGAGACTGTAGATTTAAAAATAAATCAAAAGACATATAAACTACCATGTGTGCACATTATTTGGATCCTTGTTTTTTTAATGTTTTTAAAAAAGTTATGGCATATACGAGATAATTGGAAATTGGAAAATTGCCTGGATATTTGATGATACTAAGGAATTATTAATTTTCTTTGTATAAAAAGGTATTGGCATATTAAATATAATCCTATCCTTTACAGAGACCATACTGAAAGATTTATAGATGAATATATTCAGACATGTGTTTGGAAATTACACAGGAGGGGAGAAAATGGATGTTGGCATGGGTGGGCATGGTGGTCGCTGACGTTTGTTGGGTGATGAATACACAAAAGTGTGGTTCATTATTCTATTCTGTCTCTTTTGCCTTTGTTCAGAATTCTCCATGACGAAAAGTAGAAAACAAAAACCAAACCACAATAGAAACCCTCAAACGTTATAATATGGTGTTAGTAGCTTTGAAGAAAATCCTATGGACAATAGGGGGGCACATCGTTCGAGAAGAGCTTCATTGCTCACGCTTTGGCACCAAAGCGCTGGTAAAATGGACTCAAAAGTGATTCCAAATTCAACTTCAAATGTGAAGAAGAATTAAGTATATTTTAAACAACTTTTCCTATATACTTTTTTCCTAATGAATGAGAGTGAAAGATGATAAAAATAAACTTAAATGAATCTAATTTATTTAATAGGGATAAAAAATTCAATAGGGGGAGAATTCTCTATCATTAAGATAAAAAATTCTAACTCATAGAATGCAACATGTCTGAGTGGGAATTGATGGGAGTTTTTTTTAGTGGTACATAAAATAATAGTGTGTTATTAATAACTTTTTAGTTTTGATGAAATACAAAACTTCATCTAGTGGTCCAATTAGCTTCAGTAATTTGTTCAAATGCCAGATGAGGAAAGAAACTTGTTTAATGGATTAATTAACAAATGTTCTGTGCTATTCTTACTTGGCAATTTAATAGGTTTTAAGGGATTCTTTTGTTAGTTACTGATTTGGGTATATACAATTCTCCTACCTACAGTCTAGTCAAGATGTGAAGGTTCTGGAGGACTCTATGGTGGCAACTTTGGTGGCAGCTTTTACATAGATGTTTATCATTTCTCTTGCTTAACCACTTAAAATAGGAGAATAAAATATAAGAAAAGATAATTGGTGTCAGCTAAGAACTCCCATTCTGTAGTTGTAAGTTTTATAGTGTATGAATTAATTACAACAGGAATATTAAGGTACTGGCTGACTCGTAGGAGACACATGGCTGTCAGAGCTGGCAAGGACTTTAGAGTCCATCTAACCTTTCATTGCCATTTTCCAGGTGAGGGAAATGATGCTCAGATTTCTCCAAACAGCAAGGCGAACCATGGGTAGAAACTGGGTCTCCCGGATGCTAAGAACCTGGTCTGTGCTAAAGAACATGCTTTGAGGTTCCCTAGAAGCAGAGCCTGAGATGGGTATTCTCATGAAAGTGATTTTTGTGGGGAAGAACTCTCAGGAGAGAGGAAGTGAGGGGAGCAAGACAGGACATGGAATAAAAACTAAGCAAAGATGTGATGTCAGGTGCAGATGAGCTTCAGACTGATCCTATGGGAAGTGCTGGGGTACAGATTCACCACAGGGTTAGTTTAACCTTGAGCCAAGAGGGCCAGCCTTTGGAATCCTGTCAGAAGTTGTCTCTGGGCAGCTGGGATTAGACAGCCATGGTGCCATTTAATTATGAGATAAATTATACCTCCCATTCATATGTTGAGTCCTAACCAACATATGTACCTCAGAAAGGTGACTATTTTCAGATAGGGTCTTTAAAGAGGTCACTAAGTTAAAATGAGGTAATTAGGGTCGGCTCTGTAGGTTCTAATCCAATATGACTGGTATTGTTATAAAAAGAAAATTTGGACACAGACGAACAAAAGAAAAAAGACCATTGGGGACAGCAGAAGGCAATTATCTACCAGCCAAGGAGAGTGGCCTCAGAATGAGACCAAGGCTGCCAACCCCTAGGCCTCAGGCTTCTAACCTCCAGAACTCTGCAGAGATAAACTCCTGTTGTTTAAGCCACCTACTCTGTGGTACTCGATTACGTCAGCCCTATCAAATAAGTGCGCCTTTCACCAACCACAGTTCTCTGGAGAAGGGAGCAGCTACACACGGCGTTACCCACTCTTATTCCCGGCAGCTGGGGGACATGCTCTGGTTGGTAAAGGGATCTACTATCTAAGATTATGGAGCAGTACCAAGGGATCTCTTAAGGGGGTGCTCGGTGAGCCTTTAGAAACCAGCATTTATTCGGCTTCTACTCTGGGTCATTCTCAGAGGATACGGAGAGAGAATGAGAGATGGGGGTGGACTACTTGGTGGCTGTGATCTTGCAATGTAATACTTCTAGCTTTTTCCGCAAAGCAAAAATGGAAGGAAGATTGGGTCCGATGTGAAGAAGAGGGGGGAAAGTAAGCTATGGCTTTTTTCTTAATTAGGAAGTAGCAGAACCTGCTGGATAAAGAGGGGCTTCCAGAACAATCTGCTACCTCTCTTCAGATTACCAAATAAAATATGATTCATACTAATGACACAATTTGGGCATTAGGAGACAGACTGCCTTTCCTCATTACCACAATTCACTCTTTCCTCTAATGTTTTTACCATATTTTTTATTCTTGCCTGCTGAGTGAAAAATTTTCAAGAAGGCAAATTAAATTATGGCTGAGGTTTATCAAGTTGATTTTTCCATCCACTCACTTTTGGTACATAATAAAGCAAAGGGAAGGTTATTGATTATAAAACTTCTGTGGGACACTATATGAATAGGGTAGTGAAGCATAATTCTTCTTAACAGGCAGAAAGTTGGCTACCTCAAACCTGTCGTATGATTTTCATCAGTGAAACAGAACTCACTTTTTCAAGTGTTTACTCTATTTTACTTCCCACCAGCTGTATTTAATTGCTACTAAGCAAGAAAAATTCTTTCCATAGTTTGGATAGCATATTTTTTGACAAGATCACATGAATCTTGTTGCAACAAGGAAGCTTTCATCACCTGATACAGCAAGGCCATCATAAAAGAGAAAACGATTATGCTGCCTAAGTGGGGAAAGATGCTAAATGGTTACTAAACATAGTCAAGTCTCTCTATGTGTGAATAAAACAGGCAGAATGCTAAGATTTTTCCTATATTTACAGAAGTGGATCTACTTAATAAAGCAAATGAAACTTAAGCTTAGGGGCCCCTCATTTACATGATCACTTCCAAGTTTCTGTACCTACTTTTGTTTATTAAAGTTTTCTATTCCTTTCTTCTAAAATGGACCCCAAGTTTAATCATCACCAGAGTCCCCAGGTTGAACTGGGTGTGACACATACACCAGTGCCCAGGGGGCACCACAGCCTGCAGGGGAAATATTCAGTAAATATACCTGTTGCCTTGAGTACACAAGACAAACTTCTTTAATCTGTGATTCCCCAAATTGACTAATGTGTGGAGCCCTCTATCAGCTATTTGCTGGTATATGTTATAAATCAGTTTAGGCAGCCACATGAGGATAGCACTTCCTAAAATAATTTTATAAATACTTAGTCTGTTTGTTGACCAGTGTTTCCAATGCATGGGCAATTTTGCTTTTCAGGGGACATTTGGTAAAGTCTGGAGACATTTTTGTCCACTATGACTGAGGAAATGCTTTTGGCATCTGGTGGGTAGAGATGGGCCAGGGAGCCTGCTGAGAATCCTTCAGTGTGCAGGACAGCTCTCTGAACGAAAGAATTGTCCAGTTCCAAAGGTCAGCGGGCCACAGTAGAGAAACTGTGCTGTAGACAGTAGAGGTGGTTAAGGTCCTGGCATCGAAGTTCATAGATCTAAACTCAGGCTCCTTTACTTGCTAGATGTAGAAGCCTCAGTCTCCTCATCTGAAAACAGGGGTAATATTAGTATCTATCTCGCAGGGTTGTTAAGAGGGTTGCATGAGGTAACAGAGGTATAACAGAGGTAGGATGTCTAGCCTGCCTGTAGCACTGATAAAGTGCTGGCTATTATTGCTATTATTATATTTATATCCTAATATTTTATATACCCTGAACAATAATAAATCTTTACTTCTTTCCAAGCATTAAGCTCTTAATGAATCAATTTATTTAAAAGAATAAGAAGGAACTTGATAGTAGTATTTAAACTTGGCTCAAAGGAGTCAAGGGATTTAGTAATGACACCCTTTCTTCCCTCACCCCAGAAGTTTCCATGGGTGGATGAGGCAGAGGGAATCCAGTGAATGTAGTTAGAGATCCCCAGCTATAAAACAGACAGATGGCTCAACTCTTATCTGTTTTGTTTTTGCTTTGAGCAAGGGTTTAAAGAAAACTTTGAAAAATCATTGAACTAAAAGGGTCATTCCAACTAAAACATTTTATGATTATGTGATAATTTTAAATACTTTTAACATCTGTAAACACAAATAAATGTCTGAAGCATTTGGGTAAGACAAAAGATATTGAAGGACATCTTTGTCCTGGAACTTTAACAGATTTTCATATGAAGCATAATAAATTCATTATATTGATTCTAGAAGGAGCGTTCTTTATCTGGATTTTTTCACTCTTGGCCAAAATCTTGACCCTGACCTTCTGCAGGAACCACCTCACCCAGGTAACCCTGTAGAAGCGTACATATAATGGTTCATCGATGCACGGATTATTGTCCGGAGTGAAAAACCTGCCTTGTGTTTAGTATACATGTCCCTAAATAAAAAGATCCCACAGTGGGTTCTGATAGGTATCTCCAGTCTTTAACCAGGGACTTGCTCTGGGACTGAACTGGGCTTTCTTGTGCATTGCCCAGTCTCACAGGCCTGGCCTGCTCTGGAACATCCACTTTGTTCTGCTTATCATCCTCACTGAGGGTGGTGCCTGTGGTCCCAGGAAAGACTAACTCAACAGATGCTGACACAGCTGTGTCTGCGTTCTTTGTGGAGGGACATCTATTCTTCTCAGGAGCTGCATATACTCAGAGTGCAATACCCTAAACACCCTCTGCTGGGAAACGTTTCTTCTACCTGCAGGCTGAACAGGAAAAGAACCGTACATTTGTACAGAACTTGACATCTCCTAAGCAGCAACATCAATTACCTTCACAGCCACACTGGCTCAGGGTGGACTGGTCATTGGTCCAATGCACCATGTCTGTGGATGGCCTGCTTTTCAAATTTGTAGAACTGCAGCAAGAATATAAGAGAAGGCCCTCAGCCTATGGTTGGCCCCCCTCTCTTCCTACCTCTGACTCCATCCTGCACAGAAAGGGACCTTGTGCAGGGACCCACAGAAACTCCCACCTACAAGTCCAAGCCCCATCCATAGCCTCCCTTTGTGCCTAGGGGTGCATAATGTAGCGTGGTCACCCTTGAGAACAAAGACCAAAGGAAGAAGTCCATGCAGACCTTGATATTGGGTTCAGGGCTATTTGGGCAAGAAATTACAGGAACCCAAAGTCTTAATGAAGGCACAGGGCCTCTGGGTAAGGATGTTGCTCGAGCCCTACACACAACCACTGTGTAGTGAGGGTACACCTGGAAAAGAGCCACAGTAAAGTCCTCTAAATCACAAGGCCCAGGGCAAGGGATCCTCCTCCCCAGGTCTAAGGACATACTGCCCTTCAAAAATAGGGTTACAGTGTTTCTATTTTCTATTTTACGTATTCAGCAACACCACAAGGAACCTTACATGGCACTTGTGATAGCTCTAATTTGTTGCTTTTCATACCTGTATAATATTTTATCCTATAGAGGTATCATAATTTAGCCAGTCATTTCTCTGTTAATGAATATTGATCTTGTATCTGAATTTTAGCTATGAACACTGCTGCCATAAATATAAGTATTTACCTGTTATTGTGCTATTTTGGGAGGTACCAGGAATGGAGCTGGTACATCAAGAATATCTCATTTAAAATTGAATGGATGCTGCCAAATAAACAGACATACAAAAAGATGTAAGTTCACTAGTTATCTGGGAAATGTGAATTAACCTAACAGAGAAACATTACACCCTTCAGATTGGAAAATTGTTTTTTTTAAAAAAGTGCAATAACATCAATGTAGCTCTGCAGAGAATCATAGTATCGTGCATTGCTGATGGAAATACGAGGTGCACCAGCCTTCCTGGCAGGCAGTTTAGATTATTTATAGGGCCACAAAAATAAAACTGAAGTCCCTCATCTTTTCATATTTCTTTCCACTTCTGTGAACTAATACATACATGATGACACTATGAATACGCTCCCTTCTAGATTGCCCCCTACTCACAGGGACCGGAATGGAAAGGCTGAAGAATCATGGACCCTGTGTGCTTTCAGCCAGCCTCGTGTGGGCTCCTTAAAGCTCATCCTCTGGCTGTGGCTGATGTTCATGTGGGACACAGAGGAATGAACTAAAAATGAGAGGCTATTGAGGAATGGGGATTCGACAGTTAAGCTCTGAGGAAAGCCCTCCTTTCCTTGGTTTTGTAAGTTTTCTGTGCAAATGCCCTCTCTGGACATGCAAAAGCCCGTGATCCTTTTCTAGAGGACTCTCCAGCTGATTGAGAAATTTCTAGCCATAATTTAAATGCCCTGCATTTTGGGGGAGGGTCAAACAGGCTTCCAGCCTTGGAACCACCCACCCCAACCCCTTTCTAGAAATGCTATTGATTTTCAGTATGGTGATGAAACACAGAGTTAAAAGGCCCAATTTCCCCTTTATGGTAAATATGACTAATTAACTATACATGTCAAGTATCCACAACTTAATTATTTCCAGTTTATTTAACTACTATAATTAGATTCTTTTACAAACAAAGCAACAGTCTGTTTTCCAAGGTCATAGACTAATACTACAATGAACAAGGCTGAAAGTCCTGCTTTTTTGATGAAAAGTAACTGATGGCTGGTCCTTGTGGGGGAAATAACCACACAAAATAAAAAATAACATGCAGGCTGATTAATAGAGTTTGTTTGAAATGTATACATAATGCATCTCTGATTAATAGCACCAATGAGCACTTGAAATTACACCTTTAAAAATTTTAAAGACTTTTCATTATAATGAGAAGATTAAAAAAATTCTGATGGAGTTTGAATCAGATGGATCAACAAGAAGCCAGAATCCTAATTAGTGAGAAACATTTCTTTTGTTTCAGAAAAGCAAATTAAATGGGCATGTTCTATTATATAAGTCAAGTCCTCCAGGACATAATCTGGATAGAGAGAAATTTAATCAAGGAACAGTTAATTTGTTTGTCTTAAAAAGTAAAAAACTTTAAAAAGTTTGAGGAGGCTGGTGGGGACTTCTGGTGGCTGGGAGGAGATTTTGAGGGATATATGAAAGGAGGCAAAAGAAGGGGAGATCTGAGCTACATGAATAGCAGCATTGAGAACCTGCAGAAAACAGGAGAAATTCCCCAAGAAATGAGTGTAGTAAAAACAAAACAAAACAACCAAAAAGGAAACAAAATAAACCTTGAAAATAAGATGTCTTTTATTCAATTTAAATTAGTTTGTTTTCTGAGCTTCTTTCTGCCACCATTTCCCTAAAAATTCAAGTCTTCCAAATGGAACTGGCTTGCGCAAACCACAGGTAAGTTTGGGGGAAAGAAGGAAGCAGGCTGCATCCAGCCTGTGCTGAAGACATGTGGAAGGAAGATGGCAGCTGTGGGAGCCAGAAGGAGCTGGGAGCATAGGCAACAGTGGGGAAGAAAAGTACATGACAGAGAGGACCAGTTCAGTAGGAAAGTCACCTTCCCAGCACCCTCAGAGGTAACCAGCCAGGATCCTAGTATATGGCATGGGGCATAGGACTTTTTTCACACCTCTTTATTGACTCATTCCCTTTATTTACCAGTTTTCAAAACAATGTGTTGGTTCACTTCTATTCTCCAATCATTTCCAATTAATTGTTTTATTTTATTTTATTTTTTATTAAATTTATTAGGGTGATATCGGTTCACAAAACTACATAGGTTTCAAGTGTACAACTCAGCAAAACATCATCTGCACACTGCATCGTGTGCCCACTGCCCAAAGCAAAGTTTTTTTTCATCTCCATTTATCCCTCTTTTGCCAACTTTTGCCTACCCTTACCATCTTTTCCTCTGGCTATCACCACACTGTTGTCTGTGTGTTAATCCCATCACCTTCTATCATCCAGCCTCCCAACCTTTTTCCCTTCTGAGAACCATCAGTCCATTCCATGTAACCATGCCTGTTTCTATTTTGTTTGTCAGTTTATTTTGTTTATTAGATTCCACATATAAGTGAAATCATATGATATTTGTCTTTCTCTGGCTAGCTTATTTCACTTAGCATAATTTTCTCCAGGTTCATCCATACTGTTGCAAACCTACAGCCAACATCATACTCAGTGGACAAAAACTGAAAGTGTTTCCCTTCAGATCAGGAACAAGACAGCGATGTCCACTTTCACCACTCTTATTCAACATAGACTGGAAGTTCTAGCCACAGCAATCAGACAAGAATAATAAATAAAAGGCATCCAAATTGGAAAGGAGGAAGAGAAACTGTTACTATTCACAGATGACATAATATTGTATATGGAAAACCTTAGAGTTGTTTTTTGCACCAAAAAACAACTAGACCTAATAAATAAACTTGGCAAATAGTGGGATACAAAATTAATATTTAGAAGTTGGTGGCATTTTTATATACCAATAATGAGCTATCAGAAAGAGAAATTAAGAAAACAATCTCATTTACTATTGCAACAACAACAACAAAAAATAAGGTACCTAGGAATAAACTTAACCTAAGAGGTAAAAGATCTGTACTCAGGGAAGTATAAGATACTGAGGAAATAAAGTGAGGAAAATACAAGTGGAAGCATATAATGTGTTCATGGAGAGGAAAAAGAAACATCATTAAAATGCCCATACCCCCCAAAACATTCTACATATTCAACACAATTCTTATTAAAATACCAAAGGAATTTCTCACAGATCTAGAACAAATATTCCAAAAATTTATATGGAACAACAAAAAGACCCCAAATAGCCTCAGCAAGCTTGAGAAAGAAGAACAAAGTTGGAGGTATCACACTACCTGATATTATTTTATACTACATGGCCACTGTAATCAGAACAGCATGCTACAGACACAAGAACAGGCAATAGATCAATGGAACAGAATAGAAAACTCAGAAATAAACCCACACCTTTATGGTCAGTTAATATTTAACAAAGGAGGCAAGAACATAAATGGGGTAAAGATAGTCTCTTTAATAAATGGTGTCAGGTTTATAACTAATTTTTAAATTATTATAAATTCATGTATTTAAACATATTTATTATATTTTAATTATTTGCAGTTACTGTATTATGTTATTAGTGCTCAGATTGTCCCATGTCTGGCTCCAGGGGACTGTTGGAATTAAAAAGGTAACTGTATAAAGCTAGAAACTCAAGGATATCAAGGCAGTAGACACTTGGGTTATTTTATTTTTCTGTGAACTGGAATTCTTACAGCTATTTCTCCTCAGCTCTTTTCTTCTGACCTTAAAAAAAAATAAAACACAACATATCACTTGACCTTAGCTTGAGCATTTTATCAGACTTAAGGGAAAACCATGACTCAATTTTCTTTATGTGTATTTATTAAGTGCCCACTATTAGTCCCAGGCTGTGCCAGGCAATGTTCCCTTCTGTGATGATGGGTCTTTTGAATCTGGTGTTCTGATATGTTACATTGTTTCAGAAGGCAGTCAAGACGTTCCGTTCTCAACTTGGAGTAGACTGTAACATCTAAATAGGAGTTGACACACCAGATTAAATTGGGCGAGTCAGTCAACAACAGAAGCTACTGTGAAGTAATCAGTCTCCAATAGTTTGGGTAAATGGTTTCTTCCTGAAATGGCTTTCTGTAATTGATATGTAAGAAACTTCATCCCTGCAGGGAGTTTCCCAGCATAGGTAATTAGGTTCATGGCCCATGACCATTGTGGGCAAATAAAATGCCACTGTTGACATCAATGCTGTAATTAAAGTAGTGAAGCAGAATAGAATTTCTTCTCCCTAACTACTCTAGCTGTTTATAAAAGAATCCACCAGGGCAGCATTCTGAGATATCAAAGATCAGTCATATTTCAAGTTTCCAGAAACCTTCCTTTTAAACTCTTCTTAGATTCTCAATAAGGGTATGTGTCTGTCATACTTACTTTCCTAGATGCTCAAGGGCCAAGAAACCTTCCTGTGGCATATTTCCTATGGGCTGCTGCCTTTGTAAGAAGCAGGTCAAGGCCCTGGAGATTACAGGGCTTATTAGTGAAGACAGTGACTTCCTGCTCTAATCTTTCTTCTCTGTGGCCTGTTCGATGTCTACTGCAATGACCCGAAGTGGAAACAAAAGACCATTTGAAAAATTTCTCCTCCTTGACGTAGAAAGTATAGTCAGACAAATCTGAATCTTGGCTCTATCATTTGTGGATTTTATGGACTTGAACACTGTCTGATGATGGGTTCTTTCTAAAGCAGATTCTGAGAAAAAGTTTATTTGAGAGGTGATTCTTGGATTCTTGGATTCTCAGAACTGGTATGGGAGTGGGGAAGTGAGGCAGGGAAGGAAAGGGAATGCAAATTCTACAAGATATATTAATGAGCATTTACTTCTGTGGACAACTGTGTCTTATCCCCACTGGAGAACTCTGGGAGGCTGTGTAGAGCATACCTCAGTGCTATGCCATGCAAGGGGAGAGGGAGCTGACATCTGTCTATGGGATGACTGATGGCTACTCTCAGGAGCATTAATAACATCTCTAAACCTTGGTTTTTTTCTTTCATATAAAAAATCGAGATAGATACTAGCTATTTTTCAGGGTTCCTATGAAGGTTAAAAATCTAATGTGAAGGGAAAATGCTTGGCATACAGCACTCAAAGCTGGCATCTGGTGCATATTTCTTTTCTTCCTTTTTCTTGTAGACACTCCATGGCTATGACACCATAGAACACAGGTTGCACACTTTATAGAATTGGGTGGTAGGAGGAAGTGGGGTGGGAGCAGTGGCCTCATTCTGGGCCAAGCAATGTTGACAAATAGGAATAAAAGCATCAGGTACAATATTAGACACTTGTCCAGGGGGATGCTTCAATGTATTTGCACAGAAATATAAGATTTCTGCACTTCCTTCACAAAGTTTTCCCATTAGCATCTCTTTAATATAACATGCAATGTGTTTCAAAAGCTAAATTGCTATCTGGCATTTTAAAATGGAATCTTTGCTTTGGGACCAGGCAGCAAAGCTTGAATAATAATTTGTCCCAATATATCTTCCATTCTTTAAAAACTAAGTACTTTCTGTCATTCACTCAACACATCCCGCAAGTCCATTTGGGAGGGGAAATCATCTCATCAGCTTTTGAGATACCTATTATTCTCCTTGCTGCTTCCATTTTAGAGTTAGAGAGACCAAGGGGCCTGCAGGTGCACTCTGTTGAATGGTGTGTGAACACACCCCAGAAAGCTTAGGTTCCAGTTACACCACTCTGGTCCTCACAAAATTGTAATATCCAGAGCTTCATAAAAGAAAGTGAGAACATTATACTCTGAAAAGAGTATATTCTAAAACTGATCTGCGGTCAATGAATTATGCATGACTTTGAATCTTCTCTTGTCGAGGAAGTAAGGCAGAGCAGCTTGCGTGGATTTAAGGGACAGGTGGGGCTGTGTTGTATCCTTTTTTGTTCTACTTTTATTACACATGCATTGGATTTGAGTGAGTGTGTGATAAATGGCTAGGGCTAGAGAATAACTAGGATCAGAGACCTAGGCCATCCTGTCTCCTTTTGTTCTTCCCTTAAAATCAATGTATCAGTTAGGATAGGATAAACTATGCCAAAATAACAATCAGCCCCTAAATTTCAGTGGCTTACCCAAAGATTGATATTTTTCTTCTTCTACCTGTCCATCAGGAGTCAGCCAGGAACTGTTCTTGGGCCTCTGTGTCATGTAGTTATTCTCCTTCCAGGACCCGGGCTGATCAACAGCCATTACCTGGAATGTTTCCTATAACTGGAAAAATGAAGAGAGCCCTGGGTGGTTTCCCATCAACAATTAAGTGCTCAACCTGGAAGCAACATATATCACTTGTACTCATAGCTTATTGAACAGAATTGGTCATGGTTCCCAGTCTACCACAAGGCCTTGAGGAAGCGCAATGCTAAAATGTGCCCAGAAGAGAAAGAGAGCTGGAAAATACGGTGGACAGCAGCAATGACCACCACAACTTGAGTTTTGGCCATGCAACTTAGGGTTATTATTACTTTCCTGATTTTATATAGAAGTACCCCCGACCTGAAAGACATGCTATCACTGTCTTCAAGATATAATATTTCAATCACTTATTTCTAGACCAGCTCTGTCCAACAGGACTTTCTGCAGTAATAGAAATGTTTTCTGCATTGTCCAACACAGTAACCATTAGTCATGTATAGTAAATGAGCACTTGATATGTGGCCAGGGAGACTGAGGAGTTGATTTTTAAAATTTTTATATAACTTTAATTAATTTAAGTTTAAATTTAGATAGCCACTGGTGGCCACCGTGTTGGCCAACGCTGTGCAAGACTACTGAAATTACACTGTACATTTATTTTTTATCTACAGCAATAATAGCAATAGCAATGCCTACTCCCAATATTCGCATTGCTTTCTATAGTTTTCAGAATACCTCTGTATATACCACTCACCTCACATGATTATACTAATATCACTAGGAGGTAGATAAGGAAGGTAATATTATTAACAGACCCATTTTCTAGATTTGAAAACCAAGATTCCAAGAGTTTAAGTGATTTGCTCATAATAATGGGACACTTAAGGTACAGAAACTAGAAATGAAGTCTCGGGGTAGAAGTAAGGGGCCTTGTTTGACATTATGCACCTTGCTCAGCACTGTGCTGGTCCCTCAATAAGAAACTGATTCAACGCTTGAAACTTCTGAGAACTTCAAAGGAAAACCATCTCCCCTTCCTTTGATGCACTTGTTTTCATAATCACTTCTATTGCCCTTCTTTTCAATATTATACCACATTCATCATAGTCTAAGCTTATATTAATCACATTCTTTTTTGAATTGGTATTTGTTAGTATCATGTGTGCATTTTTTTAACCTAATTAAGTTGCGAGCTCCTTAATTTTAGCAACTTTTCTTTCTTTGCTAACTTCCTCAGTCCCCGGTAGAGTGGTCATTGTCTCGGTTTACCTGAGAGTGAGGAATTTCTTGGGATGCAGGACTTTCAGTGCTCATACCAGGATAGTCCCAGGCACTCTGGAATAGCTGGTTGCCTTGCACAGACTGATTTCACAGGTTGAACTGAACTGAATTAAAATAGCAAAGTTGTGTTTCAGTCACAACTTTTACTGTAATCACCTCAGTGTTATAGATAACCCATAAAATTATTTATTTTAATTTTATGACAAAGATAAAGTATAATACATTTTGTATATGCTTCCTCATGTCCAAATAGCAAACTAAGCAAATGGATTTTTTAGAAACTCTGTGATGCCAGTAGACCTCTCTTTTTATATTTCTACATCTGGTTGGAATGTTATTTCAAAGACATGAGTAAGGAGCAATTATGTAATGCTGATCTTGGATACAGCAGGCATTGTTAATACCATGTAGATGCACACACACACACACAGTCAAATGATGGGCCACTCTCAAAAGCTTCCATTGGCTTTAGACAAGTATTCTGAAGTTCAAATGTTTGTTTTCAAACTTTTACTGCCTTTTCTCATTCCTTGAAAGAATCACAAGCTTTTTCTCTCTGAGGAACAAGGTCAAGATCTTGCCTTGCAGATTTTTTGAAACAAGCAGGGCCAGAGCTTTGATTTTGATGTGTGGGTTTCTTTTGAGGGGAGGGACTCATTCTCTGCTGTGCCTTGAGTCTCCGAATCCCTCAGTCACTACAGCATGTTGATTTACTCAATTTCTTCAAATTAGAAAGTGCCTTTTGAATAGCAATAAGGTAACCTTATGCACACTTCCTGAATAATAATCTCTTCCTGTATTTGTGTGCAGAATAGTAATGCGTTAAGTGTTTCCCATAACAACAGGCAGCTTCACCGGATTCCACATCATTACCACCTGGTGAACTTCATGAGGACATCAGATGAGCAGTACTTTACCCAAATGTTTGAAAAACTGGGTTTTTGAAAAACTGGGGGTTAAATTAATTTATGTAAATCAAATGCTTTGGCCATATAGATATATGTAGAAGATGCAATCAGAGTGGAATTTTTCAAGCAAAATGAATTCAAGGATGTTGTGTAAAAGAGTTTCTGCAAGGTGCGTAGGGATTGGTTCAGGTGATTCACCTGCTCCCCCCAATATCTGAGGTACTGTGAGTTTAGGCCTCTTTTAACTCTCTATTTTGCTGATAAGTAATTTTATAAATTTGTCAATTTCATTATTTAATAGCCTTCAATACACAGTGGCCCCTAATAGTTTAGCTTTAGTTTAGACTTATTTCCATTGCAATGCCCAGGATAGGATCACAGTTAACAGACATGTCATTCACATGTACAATGGACATCTGTGACGGAGAAAAAAAATACAGTTGCCTGGATTGCCTGCCACAAAGTTGGTAGAGACAGGAATTACTTTCTTAGGTCCTTTAGACCAATCCCTAGTGTCTATGGACATAAATATGAAGATAGGAAAAGAAATGGAAAGAACGTAGGGCACCTATGGCCTAGGCCATGTAGAAGATGCAATCAGAATGGAATTTTTCAAGCAAAATGAAACCAAGCAATGTAGAGCATTGACATGAGGAATAACATTAAGACCCATTAAAGAGACAGTGCTGAAGAGTTTGGCATATAAGTATTTGTAATCACAACTCAAACCCCCCTTTGAGATCGACTAATGCCCAGGTTGAACCACAAACAGAGCCAAAATCACTCAGGTGGGACCTAAACATCATCATCATTATTATTTCATAATTCTTTAGCTGGTTCCAATGTGCAGCCAAGTCTAAGGACCACGTTTGAGTAAGAGACCTTTGCATTCTAAATTCCTTGAGAACAGGTCACTGGGGGAAACTTCTATGGTAAGAAGGAAAGTTATTTGTCCTTTTAAAGCCTCAGTCCACAGATCCATAGAATGAGGAAGCTGGGCTTTCAGATATTCTTAAACTTGGATTCCATGGACCTCTTCAGCAGTTGAGGGAAGGCTATAGGTTCTTTCTCAGAATAATGTTTTTAAATACATAAAATAAAATATATAGGATTATCCAAAAAACAAACAAACAAAAAAACCAAACTCACCATTACATCAAAATACACTAGTCAAGATAATATTTGTGTGTATGTCTCACAAAATATTTGCATATGGTAATATATGTGCTTCTTTACTCATCTTAAATAACTACCTGTTTAAGAACTATTGTAATACCCAAATACTAATAATGTTACCAAAACAGCAATTGGGGATCTACTGCCCACCACCCAGTACATAAATTCTGGAGGCAGAGGTTTGGTGAAAAAGGTAGGGGTCGTTTATTCAAAAGCTACATAATTTTGGAAAAGTAACTTCTGCCTTAGAGCCCATTCCCTTTAAAATCCCCAAAGAAAAATAACCGGGTCACCCTTTGCCAGGCCAGACCAGTCCTAGGCTGTGCCCAGAGTTGCTTCTCCCATTTAAAAATGCTGTCCTTTGGGGAAACACAGGCTGCAACATAATCATCCAGACAGCTTAGCTAGTTGCCCGCGACAGTCTGGGTTCAGGCATCTTTTGGAGTCTGTGAGTAATCACCATGGTCCTACACTGCACTGCCCTTTCCTCCACTTCTGCCTGCCAGCCCAGCACCTGCACCCTGTTTCTCCAGCCGTCAGCTTGCCAGTGCATCTGTGTGATTGGCTGGGCAGGACCGGGCAGAGCAGTACTAGTTTCCCGGGCCGCTGCCACCTCTCACGTGGGCAGGGGCCTGGGAATGCTGCCAGACCATGCAGTCTCCAGGGCCTGCCAGCCAAGGAACACTGTGGCCCTTAGGACCTAACAGGACGAGGGAAAAGAAGAAATAAAAGGGCCGAGTCTCCATGCACCCTCCATTTTAAAATCTGGGTCCAAAATCCCATTCGTGGAAAGCGTCCAAATTCCCAGCCAATCCAGGCTAGTTTCCATCACGCTCTTTAGCATGCAGCAGCGTCTCTGCCCCTCCTCCTGCTACCAAGATAACCTATACCATACACATGCGCTGCGTCAACCTGCACATATTCTGTGCAAGCTTACCTGGCTTTGTCACAAGTCACGCTAGTTTGTTTATCCTTACTGGAGGGTATGGAAATATAGTTAGCTCCAGCTGCACTTTCTACTCTCCCCTCTTCAGTACTTCTGGACACATGTTGGGGGTGGAGGGTCCCTCCCCTTTGCCCAGCGATCTGGCCAGATCTGCCCTGTAACAATGAGGAAAAAAAAAAAGCTATTTGGAGACACCTGTGTGGAAACAATCCTGAAAGCAACTAGGGTATAATGACCTCAATTGAAATAAACAATGCTCACAAAATAGAAATGATCAGAAGACAAGTTCACTGCGTGACAATGTTTTAAATAAGTCAGAGACAGGCGCACTCCAGAACCACAAAAATGATTAAACACTCTCCTCTTACCACTAACACAAGACAGGGCAATTTCTTTACCACATACAACTTTAGCCATGTTTTAATACCACTATCTGTAGACAAAAATGATCTAGATATCCAATCACTGAATGAGCCCCTGGTATTGACAGCACTTGACCAAAAATTAAACCCTCCCTGACTTTCTTAAAACTTACCAGAAACACAGTAAGCGTGGTTCTGCACTAATCTTATCCTAACTCCTTCTTCTTCTGATGTCCCATGGCTTCTTGGAGTGTACTGTGCTTTGCTTTAGTGAGCTAAATCAACCTAAATGTTTGGATGGTGCTTGTATTCCTGGTGGTATCTGGATAGTGGGCTTTAACTTCTGCAACAACCTTAATGTGATATGAAAATACCGTAGTTTATACCAATGACAATAAAACTGTGGGCTGAGATTCAAGTCACATTCTGGTTCTAGAGCTTGCGCTCTTAACCACTATTCTTCATAGTTCCTAGGCATAACGAGTTAAAAAGCATAAAACATAAGTAATGACATGCTATTAATGGACTGTTACATATACAATGTCCCAAAGGGCAAATGTGACTTAGGGAGATATTTTAGCTGGTACAAAAAGAACAACCACAACAACCAGTCATGGTAAAAGAGGAAATAAGTAACTGTACACAATAATCTCCCATTTGTAAAGCCCTTTATACTTTATTGGACCATCTGCATATGAGCCTGGGCATAGGGAGGGCAGGCCCTCAGGCAGGGTTTTCTTGGGCAGTCTAAATTTTTTCTTTACCTACAGGATCTAACAAAAGATATAGTTTCCATAAGAGAAGAAGATGCATCATTCTCAGCTCATTGTTGAAGCTTTACTATTTAGAGTTGCACCCAATTCATATTTACTAAATGCTGTTATTTACTGAATTGTGTCCTCCCCCCAAATGTATGTTGAAGCTCTAATGCTCAGTGTGACAGTACTTGAAGATATGGCATTTAAAGAGATAATTAAGGTTAAAACAGGTCATAAAGGTAGGACCTTAATCCAACAGAATGAGTATCTATAATAAGAAGAAGAAGCATAAGGGATATGCATTCAGAGAGCAAAGGCCTTATGAGGACACAGCAAAAAGGCAACCATCTGTGAGCCAAGGAGAGATGCCTCAGGAAAAAACAAATGCTGCCAGACTGCAGAACTATGAGGAAATAAATTTCTGTTGGTTAAGTCATACCAGTCTGTGGTATTTTGTTATGGCAGCTCTCGCAAACTAATACAAATGACTATTGAATGTGCTAAAGATATTTCATTAAACCATAAGAAACAGGAGTATGCTGGAACAACCTCCTATTTGCTTGTGAGTGCCAATTTTAAATATTTTAGGAATTCTGTGAACTGGTTTTTAAAACAACCGTTATTGAAAATAAAGCTATATAAACTTTAAAAGGTGATAAATGTGCAAAAATTCTCACTTCCTAATCATTTTACTATTATCTAGGTCCTTGAAATTATATCTGTTGTATCTAAATGGTGGAAATGCTACACAATGGTATGGTACTGTGGATTCAGCCAGTCAGCTTCATAGCTTGAAACAGGTCATGCTAGGGGTATTTACACCAGGGAACTAGGCAAAGGGTACAAATCTGCCCCCCCCCAAAGGAAGCTAGTTATTAAACAACTACCAGCATATCCCTGATCACAACAATCCCACAAGCAGGCAGTCTAATTCCAGAATTTCAAATGAGGAAACTCCAGCTACTAAATAAAATACAAGACTCAAGCAAGAACTGGATCTCCTGGCACCTAAACTAAGGCAAGTCTTTGCATGGTCCTAAACTGTCTTTCTATGCACACAAGAGGAAATACAAAAGCTCTATTTCTATGTCAACCAGATAGCCCAGCAGAAGTCAGATTAAAAGGGACATGTATGTTTGGTGAAGGTCTATGCCTGGCCTCATAAATTTCTCTGTACAGAGTGGGCATTGTGTAATTCTAATGCCCAGTAGTATGAAGGCCACTAGCTATAAACCTCAGGGGATGGGAGATAGCAGGGGAGCCTGCGCTCTTTCAGGACAACAATTTGCCGTCTGTTGTAAAGTACTTTAGTTGCCACTCAGTGTAAGATTTGCCTATGTGTTCTTCCAGCATGGTAAAGACTAATGAGGAGCAGAGGGCTGAGTCCAGGCACTGATGCAGTTGGTTAGAGAAACACTGATCATTCAGGAATGGATGCACAGAAATGTGGACTGAAGACAGAGCAGGAAGCCTTCAAAATAACTCAGAGAAGCGTCTTCGATGAGCTGAGGCAGCTCAGCAACTCCTGCACTGGGCATTCATGCTCAGATCACCAGAATTTGCAGGTATAGCGAGATGTCTCCTGCTCTATGCAGTTAAAAAAAATGGACCTGCTGCAGTAGCATTAAAAATCTACAGCCAGTTATTTTGTTCTGGCACCTTGTATCTTCAGGGACAACTTGATGTTTGTTGTTAATTATTGTTGGGTGCACACCAGTTCAGAAAGGCTAAATAGTGAACCACTCCAAAACAAATCTTAGGGAAGTTATTTTCCCTAGAGAATACACCCAGAAAACACTTGAAGATTTAAAATGTTCTTTTTAAAAATAAGTTTTAATTTTCAGTTATAGTTGATGTACAATATTATATTAGCTTCAGGTGTCCAACCCAGTGATTAGACACATATAACTTATGAGGTGGTCACCCTAATAAGTCCAGTGCCCATCTGGACTTAACCATACATAGCTCTTACAATGTTATTGACTATATTGCCTATGCTGTATTTTACATCCCTGTGACTATTTTGTACACCAGTTTGTGCTTCATAATGTCTTTACTTTTTTTTATCCATCCTCCCAGCCCCCTCCCATCTGGCAACCATCAACTTGTGCTCTATATCTATGAATCTTTCTGTTCTGCTTTTTATTTTATTTTTTTAGATTCCACATATAAATGAAATCATATGGCATTTGCCTTTCTCTGTCTGACTTATTTCACTTAGTACAATGTGCTCCAGTCCCATCCATGTTGTAAATGGCAATATTTCATTCTTTTTTACAACCGAGTCATTTTTCATTATATATATGCACCACTTCTTTATCCATTCATCTACTGATGGACACCTAAGTTGTTTTCATATCTTGGCTATTGTCAATAATACTGTAATGGACATGTGGATGCATATGTTCTTTCAAATTAGTGTTATGGGCTTCTTCAAATAAATACCCAGAAGTGGAGTTGCTGGGTCCTTCTTTGTCTCTTGTTATCGTCTTTATTTTAAGGTCTGTTTTGTCTGGTAGTATTGCTATCCTAGTTTTTTGTTTGTTTTAACTTGCATAAAATATATTTTTCCTCCCTTTTACTTTCAGTCTCTGTGTGTCTTTTGATTTGAAATGAGTCATTTGTAAACAGTGTATGTAAGGGACTTCTTTTGTTATCCATCAGCCACTCTGTGTCTTTTGATTGGAACATTTAATCCCTTTGCATTTATGGTAATTATTGATAGGTATGTATTTATTGCCATTTGGTTATTCATATTTTTTATTCTTTTCATCCCCGTCCTCCTCTCTCTCCTCCCTCTCGTCCTCTTCCTTCTTCTCCAAGAAATCCTTTTAACATTTCTTGTAATACTGGTTTGGTGGTAATGAGCTCCTTTAGCTTTTTCTTGTCTGGAAGGCTCTTTACTGTCCTTCAATTCTAAATGATAGCTTTACTGGGTGCAGTAATCTCAGCTGTAGGTCACTGCTTTTCATCCCTTTATTTTTTATTTTTTTTAAAAATGTATCCAGTATGCTATTACAGTTGTCCCTTTTTTCCCCCCTGTATCCCCTCAGACCTGTACCCCATCCCATCAACCCCGAACCTCTTAGTTCATGTCCATATCAGTTCTTTGGCTTCTTAATTTCCTACTCTATTCTTAGCCTCCCCCATCTACTTTTTGTTGTTGTTGTTAACATCTTCTCACCACCACTTCCCCCCACCCCCACCAACCCCCACTCCTGCCCTCAACCATTCTCCCATTTGGCTTTGTTGATAGGTCCTTTATGCATGTTCCTTGATGACCCTTATCCTCCCTTTCCCCTATCACCCCCTTCCCTCCTCCCCTCTAGTTACTGTCAGTTTCTTTTTTATTTCAATGCTACTGATTATATTTTGCTTGCTTCTTTATTTTACTGATTAATTTCCACTTAAGTGTGAGATCATATGGTATCTGTCTTCACCACATGGCTTATTTCACTTAGCATAATACTCTCCACTTCCATCCATGCTGTTGAGAAGGGTAGTAGTTCCTTCTTCCTTCCTGCTGTACAGTATTCCATTGTGTCAATGTACCATAGTTTTTTGATCCACTATTTATTGTTGGGCACTTAAGTTGCTTCCAATTCTTGGCTACTGTAAATTGTGCTGCTATGAACATTGGGGTGCACGGGTTCTTTTGAATCGGTGTTTCAGGATTCTTAGGGTATAATCCCAGAAGCGGAATTACCAGGTCAAAAGGCAGTTCCATTTTTCATTTTTGAGATGAAACTCCATACTGTTTCCCACAGTGGCTGCACCAGTCTGTATTCCCACCAACAGTGTCCTAGGGTTCCCTTTTCTCCACATCCTCACCAGCACTTGTTGTTTGTTGGTTTGTTTATGATGGCCATTCTGGCTGGTGTGAAGTGGTATCTCATTGTGGTTTTAAGTTGCATCTCTCTGATGGCTAGCAATGCTGAGCATCCTTTCATATGTCTCTGGGCCCTGTGTATGTCCTTCCTGGAGAAGTGTTTGTGCAGGTCCTTTGCCCATTTTTCAATTGGATTGTTTGTCTTCCTGGAGTGGAGTCGTGTGAGCTCTTTATATATTTTGGAGATCAAACCCTTGTCTGAGGCATCATTGGCAAATATATTTTCCCATACGATTGGTTCCCTTTTCATTTTGCTGATGTTTTCTTTAGCCATACAGAAGATTTTTAATTGGATGTAGTCCCATTTGTTTATTTTTTCCTTTATGTGCCTTGCTCTAGGGGACATATTGGTGAAAATATGCTGCATAGAATATCTGAAATTTTCCTGCCTATATTCTCTTCTAGGACTTTCATGGTGTCATGACTTATATTTAAGTCTTTTATCTATCTTGAGTTTATTTTTGAGTATGGTGTAAGTTGATGGTCAAGTTTCTTTCTTTCTTTCTTTTTTTTTTTTTTTTTTTGCATGTAGCTATCCAGATCTCTCAACAGCATTTCTTGAAGAGGTTATTTTTATTCCATTTTATGCTTCTGCCCACTTTGTGGAATATTTATTGACCATAGAGACATGGGTTTATTTCTGGGCTCTCTATTCTGTTCCATTGATCTATGTATCTGTTCTTATGCCCGTACCAAACTGTATTGATTACAGTGGCCTGATAATGTAGTTTGATGTCAGGCATTGTGATCCCTCCTGTTTTGTTCTTCTTTCTCAAAATTGCTGCAGCTATTTGGGGTAGTTTATGGTTCCATATATATTTTTGAAGTGCTTGTTCTATATCTGTGAAATATGCCACTGGTAATTTAATAGAAGTTGTGTTGAATCTATAAATTACTTTTGGTATATGGACATTTTGATGATGTTAATTCTTCCAATCCATGAACATGTTACATGCTTCCATTCATTTGTATCTTCCTTAATTCCTTTCTTCAAGGTTGTGTAGTTCTGAGTACAGTTCTTTTACTGCCTTGGTTATGTTCATTCCTAGGTTTTTTATTTTTCTTGTTGCTATAGTAAATGTGATTTTTCCCCCTCATTTCTGATTCTGATATTTCATTGTTGGTGTATAAAAATGCCTTCAATTTCTTAATATTGACTTTGTATCCTGCTGTTTTGCCAATTTCACTTATTAGATCGAGTCAGTTTTTTTGGTGGAATCTATAGAATTTTCTATGTACACTATCATGTCATCTGCAAACAGTGACTGTTTTACTTCCTCCTTTTCAATTTGGATGCCTTTTATTTCTTTTTCTTGCCTCATTGCTGTGTCTAGGAATTATAATACTATGTTGAATAGAAGTGGTGAAAGTGGACATTTTTGTCTTGTTCCCGATCTTACTGGGAAAGCTTTTAGATTTTGCCTGTTCAGTGTAATATTGGATGTAGGGTCTCTTATGTAGCCTTTACTATGTTGAGGTATACCCCCTTTATTCCCACTTTGCTGAGTGTTTTTATCATACATGGGTGCTGTACCTTATCAAATTCTTTTTGACATCGATTGATATAATCATGTGAGTTTTGTCTTTTGTTTATGTGATATATTATGTTTATTGATTTGCAAATATTGTACCATCCTTGCAACCCTGGCATGAATCCCACTTGACCATGGTGGATGATCTTTTTAATGCATTCCTGGATGCAGTTTGCCAATATTTTGTTGAGGATTTTAGCATCTATGTTATTAGCCTGTAGTTTCCTTTCTTTGTTGCGTCTTTATCTGGTTTTTGGATTAGGATGATGCTGGCCTCATCAAAAGAGTTGGGAGTCTTCCCTCTTCTTGGATTTCTTGGAATATTCTGAAAAGGACAGGGGTTAGCTCTTCCTGAAATGTTTTGTAAAATTCTCCTGTGAAAGCATCTGGTCCAGGGCTTTTGTGTGTTGAGAGTTTTTTGATTACTGCTTCAATTTCACCAGCCATTACTGGTCTGTGCAGGCTTCTGCTTCTTCTTCATTCAGTTTTAGATTATATATTTCTAGAAATGTGTTCATTTCACCCATGTTTTCAAATTTCTTCGTGTATAACTGTTCATAGTAATTTCTTCCAATCCTTTGTATTTCTGTGGTGTCAGTTGTAAATTCCCCCCTTTCATTTCTGATTTTATTTATTTGAGTCCTCTCCCTTTTTTTCTTGATGAGTCTGCTTAAAGGCTTGTTGATTCTGTTTATCTTGTCGAAGAAGTAGTTCCTGGATATATTGACCCTTTGAATTGCTCTTTTAGTGCCTCTGTCATTCAATTCTGCTCTGATCTTGATTCTTTCCTTCCTTCTGCTTTCTCTGGGCTTTGTTTGTTGTTGTTTCTCCAGTTCTTGTAGATTTAGGGTTAGGTTGTTTATTGGAAATATTTCTATCTTTTTAAGGGAGGCCTGTATCGCTATGAACTTCCCCCTTAGGACTGCCTTTTCTGTGTCCCATAGGGTTTGAACTGTTGTATGCTCATTTTCATTTGTTTCCAGACACTTTCTGATTTCTTCTCTGATCTCATTATTGACCCATTCATTGTTTAATAGCATGCTATTCAGTCTGCATGAGTTTGAATGTTTTTGAGTTTTTTCCTTGAGATTGGTTTCTAGTTTTAAGCCCTTGTGGCCTGAGGAAATGCTTGATATGATTTCAATTCTCTTAAATTTATTGAGGTTTATTTTGTGTCCTATCACGTGGTCTATCTTTGAAAATGTTCCATGTTCATTTGAAAAGAATGTATAGTTTGCTTCTTTGGGATGAAAGGTTCTGTATATATCAGTTAAGTCCATTTGATCTAATACATTGTTCAGTTCCACAATATCTTTGCTGATATTTTATTTGTATGATCTATCCACTGTTGACAGTGGGGTATTAATATCCCCTCCTATAAGTGTGTTGCTGTCTCTTAAAGTATCTTTCTTGAATTACTCCAGGATTTTCCTTATATATTTGGTGCTCCTATATTGGGCACACATATTTTACAATGTTTATGTCTTCTTGATGGATTCTTCCTTTGGGCATTATGAAGTATCCTTCTGTGTCTCTTTTTATGGACTTTGTTTTAAAGTCTATCTTGTGTGATATAAGTATATCCACCCTGGTTTTTCTTTTCCTGTCCATTTGCTTGGAATATTTTTTCCAACCCTTTACTTTCAGTCTGTTTAGGTCTCTTGTAGGTAACATACATGTGGGTCATGTTTTCTTATCCATTCAGCTACCCTATGTCTTAATTGGAGCATTTAATCCATTTACATTTAAAGTTATTATTGATAGGTACTTATTTCTTTATTTCCTTTGTACTTGTGTTCCTCTCTCACTGTTTTTCTACATCTTTTTAAAGCAGTCCCTTTAGCATATCTTGCAATGCTGTTTTGGTAGAGTTGTATTCTTTTAGCTTTCTTTTGTCTGAGAAACTCCTTATTTTGCCTTCCATTTTAATTGAGAGCCTTGTTGGGTAGTGTAGTCTTGGTTGCAGGCCTTTGCTTTTCATTACTTGGAATATTTCTTGCCATTCCCTTCTGGCTCGTAGTGTTTCTGTGGAGAAGTCAGCTGCTAGCCTTATCGGGGCTCCCTAGTGTGCTACTTCCTGTTTCTCCCTTGGTGCCATTAAGATTCTCTCTTTGATATCTGACATTTTAATTATGATATATCTTGCAGTGGGTTTCTTTGGTTCCTCTTGAATGGGACCCTCTGTGCTTCCTGGGCTTCTGTGACTTTTTGTCTCCTTAAATTAGGGACATTTTCCATCATTACCTTTTCGAACAGGTTTTCTATCCCTTGCTCCTCTTCTTCTCCTTCTGGTATTCCTTTTATATGGATATTATTATGTTTAATTATCCTGCACTTCCCTTACCCCTCTTCATTCTTTTTGAGCCTTTTTTCATTTTCTTAATCTTTCTGGGAGTTTTTTCTACTATATCCTCCAGCTCACCGATTCGATACTTTGCTTCATCTGGCCTGCTTTTGATTTCTTCTACTGTGTTCTTCAATTCAGAAATTATATTCTTCATTTCCTCTTGGTTCTTGTTGATAGTTTCTATGTCCTTTTTCATGCTGATATAGTTCGTGGTAAGTTCCTCACAGTTTTCCTTAGGTTTTGGTAATTCTCACTAAGCTCACTGAGTTCCGTGAGCTTCCTTATAACTATTGTTTTGAACTCAGTATCTGATAGTTTACTTGCCTCTATTTCATTCAGTAGTCTTTCTGAGGATTCCTCTTTTCCTTTCGGTTGGGGGTTGTTTCTTTGTCTTTCCATTATTTGTCTGCCAGAACAAAACCACAAAGCCCAGGGAACAAACCCACGACAGCAGAAATAACTCCCCCCATGCAATCCCACTATCAACATCAAAAGAACCAGTATTAATAAATCTGTAATGAAATTAAGAGTATTATAAGAAAGGAGAGACATAAACTGTAGTATAAAATCTAGTGACTTAATATGCACCAAGTTGATGGACAAAAAAATGAATGTTTAAAACTATGTAATAAAGAAAATATTGCAAATCATGGAGAAGACCACAATAGATTTCCTCTCAGTAGCCTCTGGTATTTTTTGCTATTTTTTCTTCCTGGGTCCACCTCTAGTGAAGTCAGATGTTGATCCCATCTGACTTTAGGCAGCCTATCTGAGACTTTCCAGGATCTACTATCTGTGGCTATCTCCTTCATTTGTTAATCTAGTCACTCTGTGCTTGGTTTTCAGGCTTAAGCACCACAGGGCAGGGCAGAGTCCTTCCTGGGGGCTGGGCAATTGTTTCCTCTCAGGCTGCCATAGCTCCAGGGAGTGGTCTGCTTGAGCAAGATGGCTGCTGCCTTATTGGGGATGACTCATCACTGGGATCCTGGCAGCTACTCTCTCAGTTCTCTCCCCAAAACCTCTGTCCCCAGTCTCTCCTTAGGCATCTCCGGCCCACTCTTCCCCCACCTTTATGGAGCCCAGGGTAAATGGCTGCAAATGAAAATTTATGCGTTACCACTTTAATTGGCTCCTTCATTCTCCAGCCGCCCATCTCAGGTAGAGAACCACCCTACCGCTTTTGTAGCCGGCTGTGATCTGTGTACTTTTTCAGCTCTGGTACTATAGGGTTAGGATCCCCACTTGTGGTTTAGAGCCCTTTCTTCTCAGGGGGATCCAACTGGCCACCTGCAGGTGCCCAGCCTGCCTTCTCACACCTCCACCACACTCCTTATCAGCCAGATTGTGTTGAACTGATTCTTCTGTCTGTCTGAGGTTATAAGGCTTCTCTCTTGCCATTGTTTGGTTGTTTGTTCTGGGTGATTTCTGCACAATTTAGTTGTAATTCCAGATTGGTCCCGGGAGGAGGTCAGTGTGATTTCCATTCACTCCTCTACCATCTTGATCCTCCGACATCCTTTTAAATATTACTTTCAATCTTTCCCGACCTTCAATATTTCTGTTGAGAACTCAGCTGACAGTCTAATGGGAGCTCCCTTGTAGGCAACTAACTGCTTTTCTCCTGCTGTTTTTAAGATTTTTCTCTTCATCTTTAATCTTTGTATTTTAATTTTCATGTATCTTGGTGTGAACCTCTTTTGGTTCATCTTGTTGGACTCTCTGTGCCTCCTGAACTTTTGTGCCTCTTTTCTTCATCAGGTTAGAAAATTTTCTTTTTATTGATTTGAGAGAGAGAGAGAGAGAGGGAGAGAGAGAGAGACATCAATTTGTTGTTCCACTTGTTTATGCATTCATTGGTTGATCTTGTATGTTCCCTGACCAGGATTAAACCTGCAGCCTTGGTGTAACAGGACAATGCTCTAATCCAGCCGTCCCCAACCTTTTTGGTACCATGGACAGATTTCTTGGAAGGCAATTTTTTTACTGACTGTGGGTGGGGGCATGGTTTCAGAGTGATTTAAGTGCATTACATTCAAGCTTACCTCCTGCCATGTGACCTACTTCCTAACAGGCCCAGACCGGGACTGGTCTATAGCCTGGAGGTTGGGGACCTCTCCTCTAACCAACTGAGTTACCTGGTCAGGGCCAGGCAAATTTTCTGTAACTTTTTTCAGATAGGCTCTCAATTCCTTGCTCACTCTTTTCTCCTTCTGGGACCCCCATGATGCAAATGTTGGTATACTTGATGTCCCAGAAGCCCCTTAAACTATCCTCATTTTTTTGGACATTTTTTTCTGGACATTTTTTTCTTGCTCTTCTGATTAGGTGTTTTCTGCAACCTTATATCCCCAATTGCTGATTTGATCTCTGCTTCATCTATTATATTGTTGATTTCTTCTAGTATATTCTTTATTTAAGTTATTGTCTTCTTCATTTCTGATTGGTCATTTTTTTATGTTTCCTATCTCTTGAAATTCTCCTTTATTCTTGAAATTCTCACTAGGATCTTTGAGCAACCTTATAATCATGTTCTTTAGTACTTTTTCTGGAGTTTTGTCCTTTTTTTTCATTTGGGACATGTTCTTTTGTTTCCTCATTTTGACTGCTTCCCTGTGTTTGTTTCTCTGTATTAGGTAGAGCTGCTATGTCTCCTGGCCTCAGTAGAGTGGCCTTATGAAGTAGGTGTCCTGTAGGGCCCTGTGGCACAGCATCTCCAGTCACCAAAGCAAAGTGGTTCAGGTATGCCCTACCAGGTGTGCCCCACCCAAGCAAGGTGCTTCTGTTGTAGTTGAGCCTTGATGTGCTGTTGCACCTCAGTGGAAGGGATTGACCCCCAGGCCTATTGGCTGTGACTATAGTGAAGGATCTGTTGTGCAGGGGCCAACCCCACAAAGCAGAATTCCCTTTGGCAGAGCTCTGGTGGCCACTGATTTTGCTCCTTGAATGTGTCATTCATGGAGGTGGTTGGCTGGTGTTCTGGTGTGGTCTGAAGCTGTCCACTGGGTGGCCAGCCCTGGGTCCTTTAGGGAGTTGCAGGCCAAGATCAGCTGCTGACTGTGTCCTGCCTGAGGCAAACCACTACGAGCTACAAAGCAATCTGTAGATGGGTGCTATTCGTCCTGGGCTTGGAGATGCCCAGGAGAGGTCAAGTTGCACACTTAGGTTGGCTGCCACTAGTGTCAGGTTTGGGTCTGCTTAGTAAGAGGTATGTGGCATGCCAAGGCCAGATGCTGCTTATTTGGAGTTTGTGGACCTTTGAAAGATTTCAGGACTTCACAGCTTGAGCCAAGATAGGTTGTTTTAGCAGAAACACCACTGGAAGTGGCTTGGTGAACCTGAAAATTGTGTGGAACAGGGTCTCAAAGAATCACCAGGGTAGGTGAGCAGTGTTAGCCAGGATGATGGAGACTCAGCTATAGAACTTGCCTGATCTGCAAGAAAAGAGTGAGTAAAGGAACAATGGCTTCTGCCAGCACTTCTGTCTGGGAGAAAGCTGCCCTTCCAGCTCCTGCCCCAAAACCAGGTAATTCAGTTCCTCCCCATATGTCCTTGGCACTTTTAGAGATGCTGCCCCAGAGCTATAGTTCAAAGTGAGTGAGTCTAAGTTTATCTGCTGGTCCTTTAAGAGGGATGCCTGGGACTCCAGAAACCCTGTTTCACTCAGCCACAAAGCCACAATCACTGCTTGTTTTCACAGCCAGGAGTTATGGCAACTTCTCTACCAGGTACTGGAACCATTGACTGGGGGGCCTGGTGTGGGGCTGAGACTCTTTGCTCCTCAGTGGGTCCTCCCCAGCTGAGATATTCTTCCTGATTTTTAACTGCCGCACCTGGGCAAGGGAGCAACCTGTTCAGTGTCTTTGCCACTCCTTTGCAGCTTCTTGTGTATATCCTTAGTTATAGGACTTTTTTTCAGTTAGACTTCAGGCAGTTTTCAATTATGGTTGTTCTGCAGTAATTTTGATGTAGTCACTGGGCTATCCAAGTACTGTGTTTACATATTCTGACATCTTGACTTGAAGACTTAAATGTGTTCATGTCACCTGTGAAATGGGAAGATCCAAAGTTGAATCTAGGATGTGAATATGAATCCTGCAGAGTTTCAGAGATTCTGATGCTGTGTCCTACCACCTCAGAGATTCTGACAGAAGTAGTCTGGCCTAAGAGTTTGGATCTTTAAAAGCTCTCCAGGATTTCTTCAGATAAATTCCCAGAATTGCTGGGTCATAATGCAGTTCCATTTGTAATTTTTATTCCTTGAGGTAACTCCATACTACTTTCCAAAATGGCTGCATCCATCTGCATTCCCACAAATAGCACAAAGGGTTCCCGTTTCTCCACATCCTGGCCTGCAATGGTTGTTTGTTGATTTGTTGATGGTAGCCATTCTGACAGGTGTGAGGTGATACCTCATTGTGGTTTTGGTGTGCATTTCTCTTATGGTTAGTGATGTTGAGCATATTTTCATATGTCTATTAACCAACTACATGTTATCTTTGGAGAAGTGCCTATTCCGGTCCTTTGCCCATTTTGTAATTGGATTGTATAATTTTGTGTGTGTGTGTGTTGAGTTTTTAAAAAGATTTTACTTATTTATTTTCAGAGAGAAGGAAAGAGAGAGAGAAAGAAAGGGAGAAAGAAACACTAATTGGCTCAATGTGAGAGAGAAACACTGATCGGCTGCCTCTCATACATACCCTACTGAGGACCAAACCCTCAAGCAAGCATGCGCCCTGACTGAGAATTAAACGGTCAACCCCTAGCTCTGCGGGGTGATGCTCAACCAACTGAACCACACCAGTCAGGGCTTGGTGTTGAATTTTACAATTTCTTTATACATTTTGGATATTAACCTCTTATCAGATGTATTGGCAAATATGTTCTCCCATTCAGTAGGTTATCTTTTCATTTTGTTGATGGTTTCCTTTGCTGTGCAAAAACTTTTTAGTTTGATATAGCCCCATTTGTTTATTTTTTTCTTTTGTTTCCCTTGCCTGAGGAGATATATCAGAAAAAATATTGCTGCAAGCAATGTTGGAGATTTTACTGTCCATGGTTTCTTCTAGGAGTTTTATGGTTTTGAGTCTTACATTTGTCTTTAATCCATTTTGAGTTTATTCTTGTGTGTGGCATAAGAATGTAGTCTAGTTTAATTTTTCTGCACATATCTGTCCAATTTTCCCAACACTATTTATTCATTAAACTATCTTTAGCCCATTGTACGTTTTTGCCTCTTTTGTCAAATATTAATTGAGTATAAAAGTGTGGGTTTATTTCTGGGCTCTCTGTACCGTTCCATTGATATGTGCCTGTGTGTGTGTGTGTGTGTGTGTGTGTGTGTGTGTGTGTGTGTTTGCCAGTACCATACTGTTTTGATTACTATGGCTTTATTGTATAATTTGATATTAGATAGTATGACTCCCCCAACTGTTCTTCTTTCTCAAGATTGATGTAAAGAATATATGCAGTCCTATGTTCATTGCAACGTTATTTACAACAGACAATATTTGGAAGCAGCCCAAGTGCCCATCAGTAGATGAGTGGAT
Organism: Mormoops blainvillei; assembly: GCA_004026545.1. Taxonomy (NCBI): domain Eukaryota; kingdom Metazoa; phylum Chordata; class Mammalia; order Chiroptera; family Mormoopidae; genus Mormoops; species Mormoops blainvillei. The sequence goes on along the minus strand of PVJD01000613.1, from coordinate 126,862 downwards.
AAAGTGGCTATGGGACATCTATACAGTGGAATACTACTCAGCTATAAAAAAGAAGAAAATTTTACCCTTTGCAACAGCATGGATTGACCTGGAGAACACTATGTTAAGTGAAATAAGCTAGTCAGAGAAAGACAAGTACCATATAATTTCACTCATATGTGGAATCTAATGAACAAATTGAACTAGCAAGGAAAATAGAGACAGACTCATAGATAGAGAGCAGGCTGATATCTCTGGGTGTTGGGGGATGGAGGGATCAAGCAAAAAAAGCAGAAGGACTCAAGGACATGGACAACAGTGTGGTGATTGTGAAGGGGAGGAAGGTGAGTGGAGGTGGAAGAGAGTATAAGGGGAATAAATGGCAATGGAAAAATACAATTAAAAATAAACTAAAAAATAAATAAAAGTGTTCTATAGAAGATCAAGTTGGAAACCACTATTCTGGATCTTGCTTCTCCAAATGCAGCATCTGCCTCACCAAGGGGCTTGTTAGAAATGCAGAATTTCACCCCAGACACTCTGAATCAATCTGCATCTTCTTTAATTCAGGCTATTAATGGTTTTTCTCTCTCATTCCCTATATCCAGTCAGGTACCAAGGCCCGTTCATCTTCCTTTTAAATAGATCTCCCCCGTGTTTCACAAAACTGTCCTTCCCAGTCCTTTCCATCTTCCTTGAGGGCTACTGCTAAAATAAATCCTTTCATTACCTCTGCTCAAAAATTTTCAATGGCCCACTCTTTTCCATCATTTCAAATGTGCATTTTTCTGCCTGACTCCAAGGCCATTCCCCATCTGGCTCCAGCAACTTATCTAACCTGATTTCCTCTATGTGTCTGATTCCAGCTTTTTTTTCCCCCTAAGTCACAAAATGCCAGCCAATTCCACTTTGTCTTGGCTCCTGGAAAGCCATTCAGTTTCAATCTTGCCTCTACCTCACCAAACCATATTCATCTTTCAAGGTCACTTTTTACGCTCTGAATGCCTCCAGCACTTACAATCTAAACTGCTTAATTATTAGCTTCACATCTTCTCATATTCATTCCAGTTTTTGTGCACCTGGAACCAATTGAGCCTGGAGCTCTAAAACAGGGCCGACTGTACCATGGAGATGAATTCAGTGTATCCCTATTCAGAATAAGCATGGACTCCACTCTCTCCCCCTAGGAATGCACCCCAACTGATGCTGTCCCATCATCTATGACTACTGATTGCTCTCAGCTCTTAGGTCAGGCCTGGTGGTTTTGCCTCTTTCATCAGACTAGGGGCCCTCAGGCTCAGTCCTGCAGCCTCTCTGGATCCAGGATTGTCATTGCTAATTCATCAGGGAGATCCTGGTGCCACCTGAGAGTGGCCCATCTTGCTAGGTTGTGGTAGCAGTGGTGGTGGAGATGGATGGAGAGAGTAAGGCCAGGAGATTCATAGAACAACAGCAGCAATACCCGCCCCCCACCCATGAGATCTTTTATGTATATGCTTAACATGATTCTAAGAGCTTTATACAGTATTTTAAAACGTTTTTCCTGTAAAATAAAATAGATGTAGAAAGTCAAACGAAGCAAATAAGGCAAGTACCCTAATAAACATCACCTAGATCAATAAACATAACCTCATCAGAACTCTAGAACCACCCATGTTTCCATTCTAATCAGGAGTTATTTCTTCCTTCCCCCACAAAAAGAAACCATTGTGTTAATAATATTTTACTGTGGTAAAATACATAACCACTATCCATGTATAGAACTTTTTTATCTTCCCCAATTGAAACTTTGTACTCACTAAATACCACCTGTCTGCCCCGCCTCCAACCCTGACCTCCTGTTTCTATGAATTCGACTACTCTAGGTACCTTGCAGAAGTAGAATTATACCATATTTTCCTTTTATTGCTGTCTTATTTCACTTAGCATAATGTCTTTAAGTTTCTTTCATGTTGTAGCATGTGCCAGAATTTCCTGCCTTTATAAGGCTGAATAATACTCTGTTCTATGCATATACCATATTCTGTTTATCCATTCATTCATTGGTGAGCACTTGGGTTGCGTCCACTTTTTGATTATTGTACCTATAGGTGTTCAAATAGATATTCTGACTTTTACAGTAAACAGTTTAATAGTTTTATCATCTATCATTGTATATTTCCAAACACTTTCATTTGGTTTTGACTATTCCTTACAATTTAATATACTTTTAAAAATTCCCTTTTAATATACAGTTTTAAAATGCTGTTTATTGTCCTGACAAGCCCCATGCAATAGATGTTATTACTGTCCCCATTGTGCAGACGTGGACACTGAGGTTTTTCAAGGTCAGATAGCTAGAAGGTGGTGAAATCAGAATTAAGATACAAATATATTAATTCCTACAAGTGTTTTTCCACTGCACTGGGCATTCTTTATAACTTTGCATTTATTACCTTAACACAGCCATTTGAGACCCTGGATACACATTAGAGTCACCTGGGAAGCTTTAAAAACAGGATCATTAAAGGGACCCACTCTAAACCAATTGCGTTTCTTGCATGCAGGACTCCGATTTGTTTGAAAAGCATTCCAAGGGATTCTAATAAGCAGCCAGAGTTGACCAACACTGCATGAACACTTCCTCTAGCTACCTGAGAAAGTCTTAGCATTATTTGATCAGCTTGTAAATTTCCACTTAGTACCTCCAATTAAAAAATTTCAGGAAGTACCACTTGCCTCTTGTTGGTGAGAATTAAAAATCACCACCAAAGCTTTCTCCTACACTTCAAATATGCCTCTGTATATTTGACACACCAAAGAGTCAGCCTTCGGTTGTCATAGCAACAAGTGAGCTGGGAAAGGAATGACCTAACGCACTACCCTGGAAACTTTCACTGCCCTCTGCTGGCCTGCAGTGAGCCAGACTTTCTTTTACCCATTCAATTAAGCTATTGATAATTGAGCCCTTCCAAGGCAGATCCTTGGAGACTGCAATCTCAGACATTGCTTGCTGTGGTTATCATGACCCCAGACTTACAGGGGACCAATCAGGGCCACGGGGGCACCCACTGGGTCACAGCTGTTCCTGGAGTAGATGCAATTCCAATTTTCTTCCCATGAAGCAATAGACTAATGTGCACTTAGTGAGGATGAGGTCATGTTTTATGGAACTTTGTGCAAAAACAGGAAAAGAAGTTAGGCTTAGTTGCCTAACTAACATTTTCTAGTTATCATCTCTTGAAACAGTCACACTTCAAAGAGATGCATTCCATTAGCAAACAATTACTGTAGTAAAATGCTTGCAAAAATAGTCACAATAATTTCCTTTGTTGTATCCACACCCCTATGCAATGTGACTTGGTAGTATCTTCCGTCAAGAGATGAAGGCTGGTCTTGTAACTTGTTTGATTATTACAAGATGGCAGACTGGCAGTATGCTAGCTCCAAGCCTGGGCCTCAAGGAGCCTTTCACACTTCTTTTTGCTTTTTTGAGATTCTTCCTACCATGACCATAAGAACAAGTCCAGGTTAGTTTCCTGAAGAATGAGAGACAGGAAGCAGAGATGAGCAGCTAAAGCACCTCTGAACCAACGAACTCAGCAGATGCATTAGTAAACCCAGCCAAGGCCAGAAGAACCAAGCAGTCAAGCCCTAGGCCAGGGTGAACCCATAGAATTATAAACAAAATAAATGGTTACTTTTATAAACCACTAGATTTTGGGTTGTGAATTACACAGAAAAAAAACCACATGGTACACATACATTCGGTAGTACAGTCTTTATTTTCTGTTAAGTTTATGTGATTTCAAACATTTGCAGACAGGTTGCTTCCTCTGTAATAAAGAAATCAAGTAAGATGAAATCCCTGTCTTTCAGAAACGAATAGACTTTTTCAAAACAATGTGACCAAACCAGTTCAGATTTGCTGTGAAACTCTAAGAAAGATTCAAAGAGAGAAAAAAATCTAGCTGTCAGTGACTTGATGGTACTAGAGAGGTCAAGTTGGGATTCACCAGTGGAGAAGTGACGGACAAAGCTACGGAAGTATGTGAGAATTCTGAAAGGCAAAGCATATGTAGAAAAGGGGCTAACTACCATATTCACATTGAGGGAGTGTCTCCATTTGGGGACAGGGAAAGAAGAAAGACTGTTGGAGACTAAGAAGGTATAGACCATAGTATATGAGGACAGAACAGGGTGGTGTCATGTACAGTAGATTGTGTACTTCTTAAGGTTCATCATTTACAGTTTATTTTTCTCATTAGATGCAGTGGGTTAAATTAACCATATTCTCAGTTCGAGGAACATATGTTTGTGTGAGGCCCTCTTGCTTTATGTCTTTATTCCCTTTTATTTCAGCCTCCCCCATTCATTTCCCCATAATTGCTAGAATTATCTTTAGAAATGGCCAAAATATTTGGATTTAAGTCTGGTGACTAAGGTAGATAATTGGTCAAAGCAATGACATTTGTTCCAACAGCAGGTAAATTACCTCTTTCAAGGATGGTTGGTTGCAATTTGTAATAATTCTTTCACTCATTCCAACAAATATTTATAGAGCATCCACTTCATGTCATAAGTCATTCTAGACACTCAAGTTTGGGCAGGGAGCAAGGAAGACACAGTCCTTGCTCCCATGGATCTTATGTGGTAATGAAGTTATGTGATGAAATTATAAACAGATATATTAACAGGATAAATTCAGAAAGAGATTCAGAAGGTAAGTAAAACAGGAGGATGTGACTGGTTTGGGGTGGAAGTTAACTAGTGAGGTAAAATTTAGGCTGATGCCCAAATGACAAAAAGGAACTACCATAGGCCAGGCCAAAGAAAGAGTGTTCCAAATAGAAAGACTGGCAAGTGCAAAGGCCCTGAGGCACGGAAACAGGCTCACTCAAGGAACAGAAAAGTTAGCATGATTGGAGCAGGCTGACTGAGAGGGAGAACAGAGCAGATGCAGCTGGAGAAGTAGGCAGGCCTCAGTCATTCAGCATTAGTAGGTGATTTGGGTTTTAAGTGCAAGAAAGAAGTCTTTGGACAGTATCAGTCAGGAAAGTACCAAAACCTGAGTTACATTTCGGGAAAGCATTTTGTCTACTGTGTATAAACTGGACAATGGGGGAGCAAGAGTGACCACTGAATGCAGCTGGGAAATTATTAGAAGAATGTTAGGGAAGATGACAGAGGCCTGGAGCAAGATGCATGAAGAGAAGAGGATAAGTTTAAGTGTGGAAAATAGAAATCAGTAAACAGAGGAGGCACTTGCAGTTTTCAGAATTCAATATTATGAGCTTCTAAATTGAAAAATGTCCTTAACATAAACTTGCTATAGACAATGAAATGATGTCATTAAAGGTGAAATGTTTACCTCATTTTTTAAACTTAAGTGGTGAGAAATGGGAATTTGATTTAGTTATTGCAAGTCTTTAAATCCGCTGTAAACTATAATGTTTCTGAAGAGAATTGATTATGTTTGATAGTGAAAGTTTTGAAATTTTTCATTAATGGGCAGACTATAATGGGGAGTAATCTTCCAAGTAGACTCTCCCCACCACCTTCTTCAGAGAAATTAATGCTGTTCAATGATGTCTCTATGATAGAATCCAGTAAAGAGGTCAGTCTGGTATGACCTGAATAAGAGTGAGTTGCTTTCTATACTGAATATGCAGGCAGTTGAGAATACTGTCCTTAGAGTGACCTTCCTTTTGAGTGTGTTCTTTCTCTAGGAATTTCTTAATGGCTAATTTGGTATTATTTTGCATTGTACTCCTACAACTCAAAAAACAGAATATTTGACATAATGAATATCATATAAAATATTGTGATGAAAGCCATTTCACTTGGGCACAACTTCTCTTTTGCAGTATGCCCGCCATTAATACCGAATGACTCTCATCATGAGAAAACGGCAGACAAACCCAAATCAGAGGGACAACCGACCTGTACTCTTCAAAATGTCAAGTCGTGAAGAACAAAGGCTGAGGAACTGTTCCAGATAAAGGAGGCTAAAGAGAAATGTCAACTATGTGCAATGTTTAATCTAAAACTGGTTCCTGGGTCAGAAAAGAAATGCTATAAAGAACATTATTGAGGGAGCTAGGACAGTTTGAATATGGACTGTATATTAAATAATAATTTTGTACCAATATAAAATATTCAGGATTTAGTCATTGTGTTGTAACTATATTTTTTAAATGTCTTTGATTTTAGGATTTGTGTCTGAAGTAATTAGATATAGAGGGTTGTGATGTCTGAAATTCTGAAGTGGTTCATCAAGAAACAAACAGCAAAAATACTTTGAGACATGTAGCAAAACAGATTTCATAAATCTAGATGAAGGATATATAGGTGTTCATTGTTTAATTTTTGAAATTCTAATTTTTGAAAGATACATTTTATAGTTTAAATAAAATGTTTAAATGTATTTTAAAAAGAAAATGCTGTTTTAGTTTAAGAGTCCCCTAATAGACTGTAGCCTATACTTTGGGCAAAGGACTAAATTAGGTGTTTCTCATTGTGACTACTCACACAGGAGGTAACCATACCAGCACAGGCAAAAAAACAAGTGCCCTGGAACCAGAGCAGAGGGTTCTGGAACCATTTCATCCACATCTTCTGGGTGATAATATTGAAACTCTTCTCTCACATGTCCAGCCCCAGTTCTATTTTCTGGATTGTTTCAGGGTCTTGCTGTTCTCCATCTGTTGGTGGCAAAAGAGCACCTGGTGTTAGACCTCAGCAGAGAAACCTCAGTACTTGAGTTCTGGCTAAGAAAGAATTCAGAGCCAAGACTCAAACTATAAGAGAAAGTTTACTTAGAAAATAACAGAAGTAAAAGAAGTGAGCCATGGGAGAAATGAGCTCAGGAAATGAATTACAGAGGTAAAAGAAGGGCAAAAGAAGGGGTGGGGAGGAGGGAGAGAGAGAGAGATGTGCCTTGAGAGATGAAAGAGGGAGGAAAGGCAGGGGTGTCCTCAGGCAAACCGGAGAGAGAGCATATGCAGAGTACCTGCCTCAGGTCTTAAGGACTTTTACCTGGAGGTCTCAGGAGAGGATCTTAATAGAATAGTCATTAGCTTTCCAGGTGTGCCCCCTCAGATCATGGTCTCCACTGATTGGTCAGCACCAGGACGGGGCATCATTAGTCAATTCAGCTGGTCCTGACCTCAGCTATGACATCACTCTGTACTGTTTTGCTGCTTTTCTGGGCCTGGAGCTGAAACACAACTGAGGCCTAGATGTCATCTTCACAGTTTAATGCTTACGGGGGTTGTCATGCAATGGCATGCAGTTTTGCCCCTTGCTAGGCACCCAGGTTTTCTGCCCTGGTGGTCCTCTGCACCTGGCTTTCTCTTCGTACTCTGCTCATGCCCATCTAACTACCTACTGCACGTCTCTGGCTGCTCCATGGTTTTCCCCCCTTAGCACCTCTTTTAATGACTGAGGTCCTGCTTTCTGTTCCTGGAATCGTCTCTGATTTTAGCACCTTATTCTGGAAAAGCCAGCTGGGTTGAGTCCTTATGGCTGCCTTCAAGTAATATTACGTGGTGACTGAGGCACCAGCTTCTGAGACATGGAAGGTACTCCCCAAGAATGGTGCAGCCGAGAATGATGTGGGGGAGGGTGTGGAAGGAGGGCTACTTAGAAGCTCCAGAAGCCTGATCTTGGACAACACTTCCCGCAGCACTGCGCTGGGATCCGGAAGAACTGGGTTTCAAACTGAACTGTTTAGGGCAGTGCTCTGTGACCTTGGACCACTCCACTAATTTCCCTGGGCTTCATTTTCCTCACCTATAAACTGATTGTTGAAGTCCTTCCAGGTCTAAGATAATTATGATGTGCCAAATTTTTCAAGTCTCTCCTTGTGTCACCACAGAGTGTTGTCACCTGAGGATTGTCCATGACACGTGAGATCATCAGTTAATTATTAAAACATGCATTGAGCAGGTTCTGTGCCCAAACTTGTTTACAAGGGCTAAAATTCAGAATCCCAAGTCAGGCAGACCTACTTTCATCACTTCTGTTCATTGTTTCTATTCTTACTTGCTCTAGAATTTGGACAAGTAATTTAAGCTGCCTAAAACCTCAATTAGCTCATCTGTAAAATGGGATCTATAATAGTGCTTATTCTAAAGGGTTATTGAGTAGATTAAATGCATATAGTAGGACACAATAAGTATTCATTAAAAATAGCATTTCTAAATACTAATAATAACATTCTACTATGAAACAGAGTATAAGAAAAATCCTTTTCATCCAGAATATTCTAATTGAAGTTACATGACCAAGGTTCATTTAACAACTGGACAACAGTGCAGAAAGGCAAGAAATTTAGTGATAAAAAATGTGTGGCAGAGACAAACAAGATTTTAGTAGATTAAAGGGAATGGCCAGTTCAGGCTGGGATTGCTCTAATTCCTGGCTTAAATACATAAAAGTACTTTTAAGTATGGAAAAACTTAAAAATGTGCATATGTTTATATAGAAGAGGTATATGTATTTATAGATATATATGTATATATTTATATATACTCATTATTTTAAAAATGCATTAAATGCAAAATTTAGAAATGGATACATGTAACTTAAAAATAATTTCAAGTAATACAGATTTAGTAAAAGTCTTCTTTATTGTCTAACTAAATCTCATTCTCCACAATAACCACTATCATTAGCTGGGATGAATTTGTTAAAGTTTTTGTTTTTCTATTCATTTTTGTTTAAATATTCTCAAGCTACAAAATATTGTTATCAATATATAAGTAGAAACCCGGTCAGCGAGAGAATAGGACCTTGGTAATGCCAACTGCAGATTTTCTCAATTCAATGGTATTTTCAGAATACCAAAGTGACATTTTCTTATTGTAAGGAAATGTCATAAAATAACAGTTTGTGACTGTTATGCTGGTTAGTTGTTCCTTTTATCAATATAAAATATGCCTTCCCCTTTAATGTTTTCTGATTCTGATTTGCCTAGTTACATTGCTCAGTGGCTCTCTTTTGGTAGAATTTACCTGGTAGAGCTTTTATAGCTCCTTATTTTCAACCTTTTGACATGGTTATATTATACATACATCTCTTGCTAATAACATAGAGTTGGGCCTCTTCAATTTGAATACTGTGTTGCTTTAGTTCTGTGATTTCTTTTTCTATGTTTGCTTTGAGTGTTCACTCATTCTATTCTCTCCTAAAATTCTTATTAGGTAGATGTTGGCACTTTTGACTTGTTCCTCCAAAACCCTTAAAAACCCTTAATTCTTTTTCTATACCTTATATATATTTTTTATTCTTGCCCCAGATTCTGGCTGAATTTCTTACCAGAAATTAATTAGTCTTCCAGGTCACTAATTTATGTTACATTAATGTCTATTTTGCTGTCTAGCCTATTAGTTAGTTTTTAATTGCAACAATACATTTTAAACAATTTCCTATATCTTTAATTGATTTTTTTGTGGCTACTATATCCTCTGAGGTTTGTCTGAGAATAGGGATTATAATCATTCTAATATCTTCTTCTGTTTGCCATAAAAACTGTGTTTCTTAATTGTTGATTTGGTGCCCATGTTATTGACGCACTCAAATGTTTGCCCTGACTTTCCATTGACCTGACTCTGAACGCTGTGTCTGTCTGCCACAGCCTCCCATTAATGATGATGCTGGATGAGGGGGATCTGCTTCCAGGTGGGGTAGTCTGCAGCCGCTTTGGGTTTGGGAGTAGAAAGTAGGTACAAGATGTGTTGGTAGGCAGGGCATGCCATCTTCTGGACATGAATAATTTCCAATACTCCTTTAGGTTAGCATCTTCCTAAGTATTGTCCTGCTTCTCCCCCCAGATGCTATATTATTTCTTTTGTTTTGACTAAGGCAGTTCTCTTGAGCACTGTCCAGCCCTCCGGACATGTGGAAGGGGAAGGAGGGTCAGCTATTTGGTTTCTCTGTTGGCAGTATTCCAACCAGTGATTCAGAAACTGCCCTGCCCACTTCCTCTCCTCCAATTTTTGCTCCCTCTGGGCTGGGAGCCCCGTGAAGGCACCCCGCACTGTACAGAAATCCTCTCCTATACAGATTTTCACTTTTTATGGTACAATCTCAGTTTCTTCTGGTTTACCAAAAACATCTCTTCTTGTTTTTGAATCCGATTATGTATTTGTTTTTAAATATATATCTTTCTATAGTTCTAAGATTGTGCAGTGAGAAAGAAAAGTTACAGAATATTGTTGGGAGCCTATTTCTTTCTGAATAGATTTTAAAAATTCTTTTAAGTTTTGTTCTCAAAGAGCACAGGAAATAGTGCTGCATTTATTTATTACAAAGAGTTATCTTTATATTCTATCAGGGATATATTTCAACTCCTTGAAAGCATATTTCATTATAGAGATGTTCTTGTTAAAAAAGAAATCTTTGAAGAATGCCAAGGGTTATCCTGGCAGAAGTCCACAGTAAACAGAGGCCTAGCTCGAAGAGATCACAATATGCAGTCTCTCGGATGAATGGCCCTGTCAGAAGAGGAACAGTTCTGTATCTGCCAGAACTGTGTGTGTGTATTTAATAGAAAGGTTTCGTTTGCAATTTCATGTTAGTGACCAGTTATTGGTCAAAGATTTGAAATTCAATTAGGAAATAAGTATAATGAGAACTTGTATCTATCCCATGAAGAAGATTCTCCTGGAAAGAAAAGATAAAATATAACCCCAGCATTACCTTCATAAAATAGCAAATTCAGCATTAAGGTTGTGCTGTTTTGTATATACAGTGTAGATTTCAAAAGAAACCTCTATCAGTTTACTTTGACTAGTGACAGTGTACTCTTCCCTCTTGAACTTACTTCTTCTATGCTATTCATTCTTATACTCATTGTATTGACTAATTTTTGTTTTGCAATAAGCCACCCCAACTATTACGGGCTTAAAACAGAAGGTATTTATTTAGCTCAGCTGTTGACTGGTGTTCTTCTGTTTGGTCTGGGCTTGGCTGAGCTCAGTTGGACTCATTCATGCATCTGTAGTCAGTTAATGATTTGACCAAGGGCTGCCTGGACTTACTGGCTGAGGTGACAGGGACAAGTGGTCTGACTGGTCTACATGTCCCTCGTCATGGAGAAGGCTCTCTTCTCTTTCACCTGGAAGCTGGGTTCCAGCAACAGCAAGAAAGCAAGTCCCAAAGCATGTGAACCCTTGAAGCCTCAGCTAGTCTCACTCTTGTTAATGTCCTGTTGATTAAAGCTAGCCACAAGGTAAAGGAATATACTCAGCCCTGGCTGGCATGGCTCAGTGGATTGAGCACCAGACTGCAAAGCAGAGAGTCTCTGGTTCAGTTCCTAGTCAGGGCACATACCTGGGTTGCAGGCCAGATCTCCAGCAGGGCGAGCACACATTGGTGTTTCTCTCCCTCTCTTTCTCCCTCCCTTCCCCTCTCTCTAAAAATAAATAAATAAAATCTTTAAAAAAGAATATATTCAAGGGTGAAAGAACTTGTGACCATTTTGCTATCTAGCAAGTCATATTTAAATTAATTCTGTTAATATAGTTACCTATATACTTACAGATTTCTCCTCAAACTTGAAGGTATTAACAAAAAATATCATGGGGGAATTTACAGTAATTACATTGTAATTTTTTATTTTGAAATAACGTGATTGGGTAGGAAAACTGAACTCCAGACCCAGTCCACCATTTTTCTTTTTGGTATGTTTTATTAATTATGCTATTACAGTTGTCCCATTTTCTCCCCTTTATCCTCTCTGACCTGCACCTCCCATCATCCCCACACCTCTTAGTTCATGTCTGTGGGTTGTACTTATCGGTTCCTTAGCTTCCCAATTTCCTGTACTATTCTTAGCCACCCCCTCTATTTTTTTTTATCAACATTTTCCCATCACTACTTTTCCCAGCCCCTCCCTCAATACTTACCCCATCTGGCTTTGTCGATGGGTCCTTCATGCATGTTCCTTGATGACCCTTCCCACCTTTTTCCCCTGTCATCCTGCTCCCTCCTCTGCTCTGGTTACTGTCAGTTTGTTTTTTATTTCAATATTGCTGGTTATATTTTGCTTGCTTGTTTGTTTTGTTGATTAGGTTCCACTTATAGGTGAGATCATATGGTATCTTTCTTTCACCCCTTGACTTATTTCACTTAACATAATGCTCTCCACTTCCATCCATGCTGTTGCAAAGGGTAGTAGCTCTTTCTTTTGTTTTTTCTTTCTGCTGTGCAGTATTCCATAGTGTAAATGTACCATAGTTTTTTGATCCACTATTTATTGTTGGGCACTTAAGTTGCTTCCAATTCTTGGCTACTGTAAATTGTGCTGCTATGAACATTGGGGTGCATAAGCTCTTTTGAATTGGTGTTTCAGGATTCTTAGGGTATAATCCCAGAAGTGGAATTGCCAGGTCAAAAGGCAGTTCCATTTTTCATTTTTGAGATGAAATTCCATACTGTTTCCCACAGTGGCTGCACCAGTCTGCATTCCCACCAACAATGTACTAGGGTTCCCTTCTCTCCACATCTCACCAGCACTTGTTGTTGGTTTGTTTATGATGGTCATTCTGGCTGGTGTGAAGTGGTATCTCGTTGTGGTTTTAAGTTGCATCTCTCTGATGGCTAGCGATGCTGAGCATCCTTTCATATGTCTCTGGGCCCTGTGTATGTCCTCCCTGGAGAAGTGTCTGTTCAGGTCATTTGCCCATTTTTCAATTGGATTGTTTGTCTTCCTGGAGTGGAGTCGTGTGAGCTCTTTATATATTTTGGAGACCAAACCCTCGTCTGAGGTATCATTGGCAAATATAATTTCCCATACGATTGGTTCTCTCTTCATTTTGCTGATGTTTTCTTTAGCCATACAGAAGATTTTTAATTGGATATAGTCCCATTTGTTTATTCTTTCCTTTTTGTGCCTTGCTCTAGGGGACATATTGGTGAAAATATTGCTGCGTGGAATATCTGAGATTTTCCTGCCTATGTTCTCCTCTAGGACTTTCATGGTATCGTGACTTATATTTAAGTCTTTTATCCATCTTCAGTTGATTTTTGTGTGTGGTGTAAGTTTGTGGTCGAATTTCATTTTTTTGCATGTAGCTATCCAGATCTCCCAACACCATTTGTTAAAGAGGCTATTTTTACTCCATTTAATGCTTCTGCCCTCTTTGTCAAATACTAATTGACCATAGAGACATGGGTTTATTTCTGGGTTCTCTATTCTGTTCTATTGATCTATGTGTCTGTTCTTATGCCAGTACCAGACTGTTTTGATTACAGTGGCCTTATAATATAGTTTAATGCCAGGCATATGATCCCTCCTGCTTTGTTCTTCTTTCTCAAAATTGCTGCAGCTATTTGAGGTCATTCGTGATTCCATATAAATTTTTGAAATGTTTCTGTGAAATGTGTCATTGGTATTTTAATAAGGATTGTATTGAATCTAAAAATTGCTTTTGGTAGTATGGACATTTTGATGATGATAATTCTTCCAATCCATGAACATATTACATGCTTCCATTTATGTGTGTCTTCCTTAATTTCTTTCTTCAGTGTTCTGTAGTTTTCTGAGTCTTTTACCTCCTTGGTTAAGTTTATTCCTAGGTACATTATTTTTCTTGTTGCTGTGGTAAATGGGATTTATTTCCTAGTTTCTGATTCTGATATTTCTTTGTTAGTGTACAAAAATGCCTTCAATTTCTTAATATTGACTTTGTATCCTGCTGTTTTGTCAAATTCACTTATTAGTTCGAGTAGTTTTTTGGGGTATCCTATAGGGTTTTCTATGTACACTATCATGTAACCTGCAAATAATGACAGTTTTAATTCCTCCCTTCCAATTTAGATACCTTATATTTCTTTTTCTTGCCTGATGGCTGTGTCTAGGACTTCTAATACTATGTTGAATGAAGTGATGAAAGCAGGCATCCTTGTCTTGTTCCCGATCTTAGCGGGAAAGCTTTTAGTTTTTGCCTGTTCAGCATAATGTTGGGTGTAGGTTTCTCATATATAGCCTTTATTAAATTTAGCTATGCTCCTTTTATTCCCACTTTGCTGAGTGTTTTTATCATACATGGGTACTGTACCTTTTCAAATGCTTTTTCACATTGATTGATATGATCATGTGAATTTTGTCTTTTGTTTATATGATATATTATGCTTACTGATTTGCAAAAATTGTACCATCCTTACATCCCCGGCATAAATCCCACTTGATTATGGTGGGTGATCTTTTTAATGTATTGCTGGATGAAGTTTGCCAATATTTTGTTGAGGATTTTAGCATCTATGTTCATCAGCGATATTGGCCTGTAGTTTCTTTTCCTTGTGTCTTTATCTGGTTTTTGGATTAGGATGATGCTGGCCTCATCAAAAGAGTTGGGAGTCTTCCCTCTTCTTGGATTTTTTGGCATAGTCTGTGAAGGACAGGGGTTAGTTCTTCCTGAAATGTTTTGTAAAATTCTCCTGTGAAAGTATCTGGTCCAGGGCTTTTGTGTGTTGAGAGTTTTTTGATTACTGCTTCAATTTCACCAGCCATTACTGGTCTGTGCAGGCTTCTGCTTCTTCTTCATTCAGTTTTAGATTATATATTTCTAGAAATGTGTTCATTTCACCCAGATTTTCAAATTTCTTGGTGTATAGTTGTTCATAGTAATTTCTTCCAATCCTTTGTATTTCTGTGGTATCAGTTGTAAATTCCCCCCTTTCATTTCTGATTTTATTTATTTGAGTCCTCTCCCTTTTTTTCTTGATGAGTCTGCTTAAAGGCTTGTTGATTCTGTTTATCTTGTCGAAGAAGCAGTTCCTGGATATATTGACCCTTTGAATTGCTCTTTTAGTGCCTCTGTCATTCAGTTCTGCTCTGATCTTGATTCTTTCCTTCCTTCTGCTTGCTCTGGGCTTTGTTTGTTGTTGTTTCTCCAGTTCTTGTAGATTTAGGGTTAGGTTGTTTATTGGAAATATTTCTATCTTTTTAAGGGAGGCCTGTATCGCTATGAACTTCCCCCTTAGGACTGCCTTTTCTGTGTCCCATAGGGTTTGAACAGTTGTATGTTCATTTTCATTTGTTTCCAGACACTTTCTGATTTCTTCTCTGGTCTCATTATTGACCCATTCATTGTTTAATAGCATGCTATTCAGTCTGCATGAGTTTGAATGTTTTTGAGTTTTTTCCTTGAGATTGGTTTCTAGTTTTAAGCCCTTGTGGCCTGAGGAAATGCTTGATATGATTTCAATTCTCTTAAATTTATTGAGGCTTATTTTGTGTCCTATCACGTGGTCTATCTTTGAAAATGTTCCATGTGCATTTGAAAAGAATGTATAGTTTGCTTCTTTGGGATGAAAGGTTCTGTATATATCAGTTAAGTCCATTTGATCTAATACATTGTTCAGTTCCACAATATCCTTGTTGATATTTTGTTTGGATAATCTATCCATTGTTGATAGTGGGGTATTAAAATCCCCTGCTATAAATGTGTTGCTGTCTGTATCTTTCTTGAAGTCCTCCAGGATTGTCCTTATATATGTGGGCACTCCTTTGTTGGGTGCTGTGGGTCCCCATGAAGATCAGTCCAGGGCAGGCAACCTAGAACTATGAATCTACACATGTGCAATACACGTGTAGCAATAGTCCCTAATTACATAAGCTCTTTATGTAAGCATGACATAAGCAAAACCATTCTATGCAACTGTGGCACGATGCCACTATTGTCTAAGCTTGTATAAAAACCCATGTAAGCAGTAATAAAGCATGCTTGCAGATTGAAGTATGGCTCCTATGTTGACTTCTCATGCTTTATTTCAACTGGGCTTCTCATCGCCAAAACATACCCTGGCTGAACAGCTGGGCTCTAACAGGTGCATATAGTTTACAATGTTTATGTCTTTTTGATGTATTCTACCCTTGAGTATTATGAAGTGTCCTTCTGGGTCTCTTTTTATGGCCTTTGTTTTGAAGTCTATTTTGTTAGATATAAATATTGCTACCCTGGCTTTTTTTGCTGTTCATTTGCTTGGAATATTTTTTTCAAACCCTTTATTTTCAGTCTGTGTAGGTCTTTTGTTCTGAAGTTGGTCTCTTATAGGCAGCATATGTGTGGGTCATGTTTTCTTATCCATTTAGCTACCCTATGCCTTTTAATTGGAACATTTACCCATTTACCTTTAAAGTTATTATCAATAGGTACTTATTCATTTTTTCCCTTCATACTTGATATCCTCTCTCTCTCACTCTTTTTCTTCATCTTAAAGCAGTCCCTTTAGCATATCTTGCAATGTTGGTTTGGTAGAGCTGTATTGTTTTAGCCTTCTTTTGTCTTAGAAACTCCTTATTTTGCCTTCCATTTTAAATGAGAGCCTTGCTGGGTAGAGTATTCTTGGTTGCAGGCCTTTGCTTTCCATTACTTGGAATATTTCTTGCCATTCCCTTTTGGCTTCTAGTGTTTCTGTGCAGAAGTCAGCTGCTAACCTTATTGGGGCTTCCTTATATGTTACTTTCTTTTCCTCCCTTGCTCCCTTTATGAATCTCTCTTTTTCCTTGATATCTGCCATTTTAATGATGATGTGTCTTGGAGTGGGTCTTTTTGGGTTCCACTTGAATGGGACCTTCTGTGCTTCCTGGACTTGCGTGACTTTTTCTCTCCTCAAATTAGGGAAGTTTCCATCATTACTCTTTCAAATAGGTTTTCTATCTGTTTTCCCTCTTCTGCTGGTTTTCCTGTTATAGAGATATTATTACATTTCATGTTGTCCTTTTTGTCCATTTCCCTTAACCTCTCTTCATTCTTTTTGAGCCTTTTTTCAGTTTTTTGCTCTTTTTGGGAATTTTTTCTACCCTGTCTTTGAACTCACTAATTCGATCCTCTGCTTCATCCAGCCTGCTTTTTATTCCTTCTACTGCGTTCTTCAATTCAGAAATTGTATTCTTCATTTCCTCTTGGTTCTTGTTGATAGTTTCTATGTCTTTTTTCATGCTGATATAGTTTGCAGTAAGTTCCTCATAGTTTCCCTCTAGTTTTTGGTAATTCTCACTAAGCTCACTGAGTTCATTGAACTTCCTTATAACCACTGTTTTGAACTCAGTATCTGATAGTTTACTTGCCTCTATTTCCTTTAGTAGTCTTTCTGAAGATTCTTCCTTTCCTTTTGGTTGGGGGTTGTTTCTTTGTCTTCCCATTATTTGTCTGCCAGAGCAAAACCACAATGCCCAAGAAACAAACCCATGACAGCAGAAATAACTCCCCACTGCAATCCCACTATCAACATCAAATGAACCAGTATTAATAAGGCTCTACAGAGATTAAGACTATTATAAGAAAGGAGAGACATAAACTATAGTATAAAATCTAGGGACTTAATATGCACCAACTTGATTTACAAAAAATGAATGTTAAAAAGGTATATAGTAAAGAAAATATTGCAAATCATGGAGAAGACCACAGTGTATTTCCTCTCAGTAGCCTCTAGTATTTACTACTAATTTTTCTTCGTGGATCCACCTCTAGTGAAGTCAGATGTTGACCCCATCTGACCTTAGGTAGCCTGTTTGAGACTTCCTGGGATCCACTGTCTGTGGCTGTCTCCTTCAGTTGTTAATCCAGTCACTCTGTGCTCAGCTGTCAGCCTTAAGCACCATAGGGTGGGGCCAAATCCCTCCTGGGACTGGGGTTAATGTTTCCCCTCAGGTTGCCGCTGCTCAGAGAGGTGTGGTCTACATGAGAACATTGGCTGTTGTCCTATGTGGGATGACACAGCACTGAGATCCTAGCAGCTACTCTTTCAGTTCTT
The DNA here is from genome assembly GCA_004026545.1 of Mormoops blainvillei. Classification (NCBI taxonomy): domain Eukaryota; kingdom Metazoa; phylum Chordata; class Mammalia; order Chiroptera; family Mormoopidae; genus Mormoops; species Mormoops blainvillei. The sequence continues at coordinate 109,138 of PVJD01000613.1, read as the reverse complement.
TCCCCAAAGTCTCCATCCCCAGTCTCTCCTCAAGCATCGCTATTCTACTCCGTGCCCCTTTGCTGGGATCTACTGTCTGTGGCTTCATCTTTTTTTTAATCAATGTAACTTTTGGTAAATTATTTAGGTTTGGAGTCTGGTTTTTTAACATTTAAAATGAAGGAGTTGAATTGATTATCTGAGTTCTTTCTTCTCATTCCATTATTGAAAAAGATGGATAAAAGTAAACAGTTTTCATTGAATAAATTCACACACACACACACACACACACAAAACCCAAAATTCTTCAATATCCATTGTAAGTACCAAAATTTCTATCCCAAGAATATGAGGTCTTAATTATTCCCAGATTTGAACTTTGGACACTTAATCACAAAAAGAAAAAACTTTTATTATATTTCAAACTTTCTTCTACCTGTCCACTCAGTCTTTGACTAGATTTTCTATGAAGATGTCAGATCAGCAGATATGAGCTTCATCTTCTTGCCTGGCTATGCTGCTCTCCCACCCAAGGTTAACTTTGACTTCTTTGAGGCAGACTGTGTCTTATATCTTCTTTTTCTTCCTAGTAACTAGCAGAGTGTCAGAGATTGATCATCAATAAACATTGGTTGAATGAATGGAATAAAACTGACTTGATTTTCCACACTGTGTAGAAGAAGATGTTTCTTTGAGGAGTATAACAGCTGATATTTTGGGAAACTGAAAAACAATGGAGGCTGCACCTCTAGCCCATGTTAAAGGCTTTCTACTTTTAACAAGAAAGTGATTTGACTTGCTTTGGCCATGACAGGGGAAAGCAAGTTGCTCTATAAGGTGGAGGAAGTCTGTGTTCTCCAGGACACAAATCAGAGATCCCAATCTGCTTGGAAGAAAGAAGGCAGTAAGGAAATAAAAGTTCAGCCAGCACCTGGGCATCACTGATCTGGAACATGAAGGTCACTTAAACCACAGCTCTCTAAGGCTGAACTTAGAATGGAGGCCAGCCCTACCAGCAGCAGGGGGCCCTGCTGGTCTCCATATGTATGCTCCAGCCCATTTCCCATCAACAGGGTGAGCACAGGAGGGAGACAAGGAGAAAAACAGCTCCATCATGTTCCTTCTAGAAAACCAGCATTTGGATAATCAGCAGGTGATCAGAGAATATTTTTTAAGTCATTGACTTTACATCCATTATTCTGTCTTGGGTTTTGGCTAAGATTATCTCTAAAGATAAAAGGTAGAAATAATCAAACTCATATTGGACTGTGGGATTTCTGCCATTTAACTTAAATAAGCAACAAGAACAATTAAAAAAAATGTTAAATAGCAAAAAAAAAAATCCCTGTCATTTTCATTGATTAGAATGACTAAATTTAATGCAGGATAACTTATTGATTAACCCAGTGAAGCAGTTACTAGAAATCAGTCTTGTAGGGGAAAAAATATTTGACTTGGGAAAAATTATATTTGAGAGATTCATGTTCATTTTAAACCTCAAAGCATGACTACTAATGAAAATTTGAGACCCTAAACTTCTGATTAAAATTGATTTGGTGTGGCCTTATCCAAAGCCAAGGAAATGAAGTAGAAATCCTCATTATTTCTCATACATAGTTGTTCTCCAATTAATTAATTAACCCTTAATTGTTCTGCATAACACTCCTGTGAGTGAGGAACCTGGTGAAGTACTGCCATCTTAATGAGAAGGAACACAAGGCAATGGGATGTAAAATGATCTCTTAAGTCACAGAAGGGATCCATATTAGAGCACAGCACAGAATTCATGTCCTTCCAGCTTCTTCTGTGCAGAGGGGCTTTTCTTGAACAAGCAGATGGTTGCTCTTCATTCTCCACCAAAGGCAGCCTTTTTAACTTAAAGCAGGAGGGAGTTAGACTCTGCACCAAATAACTGCAGCCTTGCAAGACAAGCAGCTATGATGCCATGTAGTACAGCACCTGGATTTACAAATCTTGAATATTTACAAAGGGTTTGAAAAGAAAAGAGAAAAATGATTGCATAGAAACATGCAATGATCTTTATCTTCTCATGACTGCCTGTATTTGAACTATTATTTCTCTGCCTTCTAAAGGGACCTAGAAATTCAAAGCTGGGAAAACATTTTCAGACACTGTGCAGGCAATGAATTGTGATTGCCCTGTCACATTCACATTCTTTTTTAACATTTTAAAATGGTTATTCCAAACCATCCTGAGGGATTGAAGTAAATGAGTATTTGGGGGGTATAATATACTCCTGGGTCCGAAAGCTCTTTATTTCAAGATTAAGAAGACTAAAAGAAATTGTCAGAATAAATCTGGAAAACTGGAAGGAGTCGGTATCTTTAATAAGTTGGCAGATAGTCCGTGAAATCCCATCCGAACAGCAGGAACAACTCGGTTTCACAGCATTACCTTCATTCAAATTCATGGCAGAATAAATCACCAGTGTTTGAAGTACCAAAGAGCAAGTATGAGCATGGCAGGCACAGAAGGGATTACTGAGGGCCCGGATCCAGCTTCGTGTGGCAGGGTTACTGAAATCCACTTTATTTGCTTTTGAACCACTCAGAAGGGGGGAAAAAAAACCCAGCTTAAGCAGATGGTCCCTTTCCAATGTTTTCAGCAAGCACTCTGGGCCTTTGGCCATGGTTACTTCCCTTGGTCCACACAAGCTGTCATTGTATTGCAGTTGTTGGACTGTTGGATAACAAACAATGTGGGGCGATTGCTCCCAGGGTGTTCAAGGTTTAGACCTTTTTGTGAATTCTGATGTTGTCTAGGAAAAGTGGCCTTCCAGCCGTACTTTAAGGTGGAATGAAGTTAAGGTCCTATGATCTTGGGTAAGGAATCAAATTGTCTTCTCAGCTGTTAGGTGCTGAATTGTGTCCACAACCACCCCCTGTATTCATATGTTGAAACTCCAACCCCAAGTACCTCAAAATAGGGCTGTATTTGAAAATAAGGCCTTTAAAGAAGAAATCAAGTTAAAACGAGACCCCTAGACTGGGTCCTAATCTAGTCTGACTGGTGTCCTTATAAGAGGAGGTTAGGACACAGAGACATCAGATGTGCCTACACAGAGAAAAGACCATGTGAGGACATGTCCATCTACAAGCCAAGGAGAGGGACCTTGGGAGAAACCACATCTCCAAGGACTTCCAGCCTCCAGAACTGTGAGAAAATGAAATTCTGCTGTTGAAGGGACCCAGTGTGCGGCACTTGGTCATGGCAGCCCGAGCAGACTGAGACACCAGTTCTTGATTCTGCCTACTGCTCAGCACCCACCTGCAGCCGAGCGGGCACCTATGTCCAGGCATGCAGCAGAAGCTCGAAAATATTTCTTCAGTGAATGAATAAATAAAAAAAATGGACATTCCTCTCCTTTAGTTTCATTATTTCTCTAAAATAGGAATCATTACAGTAATTCTATCACAGGGTTGTGGCTGGAAGTACCTGTCAAGTGCTTAGAACACTGTGGCTGGCACATGGCAAACCTCACAAAAGTGTTTGCACAGACGACATTGACTGTTAAGCTTGGTATTAGTTTTCATCTCTTGGTGGCTTTACAGACAATGATCCTTAAAGTAGGCAGTGAGATACATTCTTGAGCAACATGAGGAATTTTACTTTATGCATTTCCAATAGCACGCAGGTTGTTTTACTCTGTTATACCTAATTGCTTTGTGGACCAGAAAATCACAGAAGTGAAAAGTGGATGAGCCAGGTCCCATCACATCTGGTTCATTCTTTAATGGTTAAATTAGATTACTTTATAACTATTCAGTGTTTTATATCGGGGTGGGAATGGACTGTGGAAAGAACAAACAGGTATTCTTTACTTTTCCCCCCTCTCAAGGCCCAGCAAATGCTTTGGACCCAAAACAGTATGGCTTGGGCCTGGACTGTGCATAGCAAGGTACAGAGGAGAAGGGTTAAGTTCATACAACAATGCTTGAAGTATAACGAGTGATAAAACAGTCACAATTTTTAAGCCTTCCACTATGAACTAGATTTTACTTCTCTTTGCTGAAAAATTTCCTTAGCTTTACGTGATGACCCTTAGCTATTCCCTTCCTTGGTGATAGTCTCCCACAGTAAAAGCCCCCAAGTGGAGCAAACAGAGCCAACTTTTGTGCTTTTTCTCTATTTCATGATTACGGAGCCAGCCCTCTGCGTGCTCCACTAATCACTCAAACCAGCTTCAGATGAGAGCCGCACTGAAGGTGTTTCTAATTTCAATCTGTTTGCCTTCCATGAGACTTTGTTTACGCAACTGACACTGTCTCGGGGCCTGTGGCCATTTTGTGTCCCCATGTCATTTCCATTTCCTCACTGTATTAGTATTAATTTATGATTTCTCATTGTTGATTTCCTATACATTTGCCCACATCCTGTAGCCCCTTTAGGTCAGGAGCTTGTGTGGAGCAAGCTGGCATCCTTTGTGTTTTCTGTAACCTGTCTCCACATGTGAGCAGGGAGTGCTTAATATAACTGAGTGATGGGATGGGAGATACTGGTCACATGTCCATTTCTACCTTCATCCTTCTGCCCATGGGTATCACCTGTATTCTTTATTTTCTCCCCTCACTTATTTCTTTCTGAGCAGTAAGTATAGTGGACTTCATTGAACTTGACAAGTATACCATTGAAAGGTAAGAGAGGGAGAGTGTTCTAAATTTTTTTATTTAAAAATTCTATGTGCCACCAGAAAAAGTAAACAGACCAAGTTCAGCCGTTAGGTGGGTGGGGAACATGCCACACAAAGAATGGGTGAGCTCACAGCAGCAGCCATAATAAGGAGCATTGAGACAGATGCCAATGAGGAAAGAGGAAAATGGGGCCCCTCTCCCAGCTGACAGTCAGCCCCGAAAGCACATGGTGCCAGCCAGGAAAGCAGCTGACCAAGTAAGAGAGAAAATAGGATGATAGAAGAGAAGGGGAGGAAGAAATTAGGAAGCACAGCTACAGCTCAGTGTCCTGGCCTTTCACCTCTTCAGAAAATGATACTCTCCCCCACTGCACATTGACTGACCCCTGAGGCTTGGGACACAGGGGTAGTCGGCTCAGGCACGGAGGGTGGCGGGTCTCAGGGTCTCCTCCCAAGCAATTGGGATTTCCTCCTGTGACCTAAAGTCAAAGCATTTTCCATGTAGTCTTTTTTCAAGTGGGCTTTTAAGGCAACTGTAGAACGATAGGATGTTAGAAATATCAGCCAGGGTGGAGGTTTCCTTATAAACCCTTAATTTTACAGTACCTGGTAGCACATCGGGACATTGGGATGGGGGATTACATACTATAAGGCCAACCACAGCTTAACATTGCTGTATTTGTTTTCTAGTACACTTTTTATTGAAGTATATATAACATACTCAGATAAAAATGCACAAAAGTAAGAGTACAGCTCATTTGTCTTTTACAGACTGAATACATCATACTCATGTACCCAGCCCTCAGATGAAGAGACACAATATGGCATCTCAGAAGCCCTCATATGTCTCTTTCTAAGGGTGACCCCCTCCCACCTCAGGCAACGTTTACCCTGATTTCTTTTTTAAAATTAAATTTATTGAGTTACATTGGTTAATAAAATTATATAGGTTTCAAGCGTATAATTCTAAATACATCATCTGTATATTTGCATTGTGTGTTCACTATCCGAAATCAAATCTCCTTCGATTACCATATATTTGACCCCCTTTACCCTATTATACCTCTTCTCCGCCCCTCTTTCCCTCAGGTAACCACTATAGTGTTGTCTGTGTCTAATTGCACAATTGGTTTGCCTGTTTTTGAAATTTATATAAATGAAACCAAACAGTAAGGCCTATTTTTGTTTGGCTTCTTTCATTCAACATTATATTTGTTAGATTTATCCATGTTGTTGCATGTGATAGTATTTTGTCAATTTTTGTTGCCACGTAATATTCCATTATGTGAATATATTCCTTACTCAGCCTCTTTATCCATTGTATTGTAGAGGAACTTATAGGTAATTTTTGCTTTGGGGCTTTTATGAATAGTGCTCTGAACACTAGTATATGCTTATTGTTTTATATATATTTCTGTTAAGTATATAACTCAGAGTAGAATTACAGGGTCATAAAATATGCTTTGTTCAGCTTTAGTAGGTACGGTTAAACATTTTTCCAAATTGTTGCACAAATTTACACTCCAACCAACAATACATGAGTGGTCCCATTATTCCACACTTGGTACTGTCTGTCTTTTTCATTTTAGCTATTCCGGAATGTGTTACAGTTTCCTTTTGAGACTTAAAGATTTAGAGGGTTTTTTGTTTTTTTCCACATAGTGGAAACATTTAATGAGCTGGTTAGTATACACTCCTCTGGGTACTGATACCCGGTGCCAGAGCAATCTACAGGATTCTATCAACCTGGAAAGATGTAATGCCTAAAACAAAATGATGCAAAAGAGTAAGAGGCACTCAAAGGGCTCACACTAAACTTGGGAAGATGAGACATTTACATATGGCACAGCAGGCTGCCATGAAGTAATGAAGTGTTTGGGACCAATGTTAAATGTTCTCTTAATGTTTGTTGAGTTCAAATAAACAGTAGAATCAGTCTCTGAGCACAGAAAGGGGAAAGATGACAGAACACTGGTGCTGGGAGGAGTGAAATGGGACTGCAGCTGGGCCTTTAAGCATAAGATGCAGCTGAAGAAAACTGTGTGGGTGTGTGTGCACATTTGCGCATATATAACACTGAGCTAATTTTTTTTTGCCCACAATTACCTAAATTGCTAACACCTTGAGGAGAATCATGATTCTGTGGAAAACACAAGGTGCAGGGATCAGCTCATTGAATGTTTCAGAGAATTAGTGCCATCTTTTACGTTTCAAATTGTCCTCTGATATCTTATATTAGCTCTGACTTCAGACATTTAGCTCCAGAGCAAATGTGTTTTGAAATTAGGAGGGAGATTTAAAACATGATGTCTGTGCTGCCATCAATGGTTTAGAGTTGGGAAAGGAATTCTACAAAATCTGTTTCTCACCTCAGATTTCAAAATATTGAAGTAAATCTCTCATTTCTTGTAGGCATTTAAAGAGAAGAACTGTTATCACAATTATATATCACCAGAAATGTATGCGTTTAACTTGGTAGGTGCTTTTTTAAATATCATAAGCTGGAAATTTGACAGGGAGGGCTTCTCACCTCCAAATACTAATTTTTTCTTTTTGTCCTTAGAAAACAGAAACTTGGGCAACATCACCTGCTAAGAAATTACATTTGTCAACCTTGTTTGTAATTTCATGAGTCCTTAAAACTAAGTTCTGGCCAAACTGACATACATAGAAGCACCACGTGAGATTTCTAAGAAACCTACCAAACAGTCAGTGGGATAAGCTTTCCTTCCTGCTGCCTGGAATGTGGATATAACAGCCGTAACTCCAGCAGCCACTTTGTCATGAGGTGATCTTTTGAACGGGAGCAGAAAATAAAGCAAGAAAATAGAGCACAAAAATAGAGGGCAACTTGATTCATGAATACTTTATGTAACTGCCCTAGCCTGCTGATTTTCACTTGTCTTTTATATAATAAATCTGTGTGAGTTTAAGCCACTTCAAGTTAATCTTTATTGTTAGCAGTTGAACATGATTCCCTGCTGAGGCAGAGGGATAGAAATGTGTAATCCATTACTTCCTGAGCTTACAGATTAAGGCTAGTCAGTGAACCCTGATGATGTTTCTCTCTCTATAAGGTTCCCAGTGGAGAGGGGCATGAACCTAGCTGTGCGTTTGGCTTCCTGAACTATTCAGGGATGCCACTATCAGGTCAATCCTGTTTATTCCCCATTCCCTCAGTTTGGGATGGATCTCAAGACTGTGGGGGAAAGAAGCCTCCCTCCTCACATAAAGACAGCAGACCTTTTTTATGACCTTCCTATCAGAGTCATCCATGGCCCAGAAGGCTTGAGGCACCTTGAGGGAGGCAAGATTACATTGTTTTTGACATCCCACCCAGAAATGTGAAAAATGATTCATCTAGAAAGCCATGTGTCAGTTACTATTTTCCAAAAGTGAATACAAGAATATCTGGTCCCACAAGAACTTCAAGAAATTTACTCCCATCAAGATTCGCCTCTATGTTCCCTTCCTTTAAACCCAGGCAGGTCTTTGTGACCGTCTTAATTAATAGTGGACAGCAAAGGAGATACTTATGTGACTTCCGAGGCTGAATCATAAAGGACAATACAACTTCTGCCTGGCAGGCTTGCTTTCTCTCTGTCTCTCCCTGTTTCTTTGTCTCTCTCCATGCATGTTTCTAGTTCTGAGCCATGGTGCAAGCAGTCCTCTACCCTGAAGTCTCCAGTCCTATAACTGTTCGAGTCTTGCCAGCCCAGGGGAATGACATTAGGAGTAAGGATGTCTTCAGATAATCCCAGCTGCAGCCACTGTCTGACATAGGATGCTTTGAGCAAGAGCTGCCTAGCTGAGCCTTTTCAACCGCTACACCAAGGGAGAAAATAATAAAATAACTGTTGTAGTATTAAGCCACTAATTTAAAAAATGATTTGCTCACAACAATAGAAAATCAGAACAGCCCAACAAACTGAATGTCAGGACTCTGAGATGACATTCATTCCTGCTCCACATTCCGCAACTAGATACCTTTAGAAGTGTTCCTGGTAAGTGGTCCTTCCCATTTCACCTGAACTCCTCCAGCGACAGGGACTCCCTATCCCTGAGACAGCCTGCGTAGTTTTCAATCTGCTCTAAAATTCTGTGTCCCTGTGACTTCCACCTGTTGGTCTTACTTAACTTGGAGCTTTGGGACTATTCAGAGCAAGCCAGGCTCCTCCTCCGTAACTGAGCTTTAAGCTATTTAAAGAAATTTTTCTTGCTTCTTGTGAACTTTTGTTTCCCTAAATATTGCTTTTGTGTGTTTGTGTGCATGTGCCTTTAATCCCTTCTTGAGCCTCACTGAGGAGCTAGGAGTGAGAATAATGTGTGGTCAGGACTCTGCTGAAAAGAAGCCTTGGAAGGGCTATGATGTAATAGAAGATAAAAACCAAAATGTAAAATTATATAATCACTGGAATTATAATTATGCAAAATAAACTAATGAGAAAGGCCCTAAGAAAATACTCCCTGATAGAAAAATTATATTAAAGGGTGATTTTCTGCCAACCTTTCAAAACTTTATGTTATCATTTAATTACTTACATATAATGCACTTGATAACCTCTAAAGAGAATAATGATGCTTTTTGGCCTAAGGAAGGTGGTGATGCCAATGAAGGAGTCACACAGGTATTCACAAGAAAGGGTTGGCCACATGCGTGTGCCACATGGATTTATTAATGGGTGTGGTAAAAGCCCTTGAGAGTTTAAGTTTTTGCTCAGTTGGTCTGCTCAAGGTCAGATGGTCCATTTGAACTTTTAGCCAGCTACCAGAAAATCAGTTTAACCAAAATAAGTAAATCAAGGTTAACTGTTCCCAGACCATCTATAGTTTTTCTCTCCCCTTTTTCCTTTCTCTCACAAATCTTGAATTGGTCTTGGTTCATTGACAGTGAATGGCTCACCTTCCTTGTAAAAGTCAATATGCAAGCAAAAACTAAAAATCTCTGAGTAATTTTTGGGCTTTTTTTAGTAATAAATATAAGCAAATCTTCAATTTCCTATTTTCAGCATCAAAGATAGAAATAAGGGGATCACCACTATTTATACCAGTTTATTTCATATTTCTTCTCAACTCTAACATTCTGGTAGAGTCTAATCATTGTCCTTGAATGTGACCTTGAATGTGTCCTTGAATGTGAAAGTAAATGCTTTACTTGTCTCTGTTCACTTTCAGAGCTTCCTCTCTATGGTTTTCTTTGAGTATCCAAGCTCAAATTCTCCCACTTTTCTGCACTTCACAGAGCCAGGGTATGTACCATTTTGTATATTTCATAAAGGGCCTTTGGATCAATTATACTTTAAATTTTTTTTTTTTAGTTTTTATTGTTGTTCTATCACAGTTGTCCCAATTTCCCCCTGTTGCTCTCCTCTGCCCCACCCTGCTCCCACAGTCAACCCCCACACTGTTGCCCATGTCCATGGGTCACTGATACTTGTTCTTTAACTAGACCCTTCCCTTTTTTTCCCCTCTTATCTCCCTCCCCACCCCTCTGGTCTATTCCTCATTTCAGTGCCTCTGGTTCTATTTTGCTCATTTGTTTGTTTTGTTGATTAGGTCCCACTTACAGGTAAGATTATATGGTATTTGTCTTTCACTGTCTGGCTTATTTCACTTGGAATAATGCTCTCCAGTTCCATGCAGGTTGTCGTGAAGGGTAGGAGTTCCTTCTTTCTTTCTGGTGTATAGTGTTCCATTGTGTAAATGTACCATAGTTTTTTGATCCACTCATTTACTCATGGGCACCTAAGCTCTTTCCAGAACTTGGCTATTGTAAATTGTGCTGCTGTGAACATTGGGGTGTATAGGTTCTTTTGAATTGGTGTTTTAGGATTCTTAAGGAATAATCCCAGCAATGGAATTGCTGGTTCAAAAGACAGTTCCATTTTTAGTTTTCTGAGGAAATTCCATATTCTTTTCCACAGTGGCTATACCAGTCTGCATTCCCATCAACAGTGCATTAGGGTTCCCTTTTCTCTGCATTCACACCAGCACTTGTACTTTGTTCATTTGTTAATGATGGTCATTCTGACTGGTGTGAGGTGGTATCTCACTGTATTTTTAAATCAAATCTCTGTAATAACTAGTGATGCCAAGCATCCTTTCATATGTCTCTGGGCCCTGTGCATGTCCTCCTTGAAAAAGTGCCTGTTCAGGTCCTTTGCCCATTTTTTAATTGGGTTGTTTGTCTTCCTGGTGTTGAGACATATAAGTTCTTTATATATTTTGGAGATCAAACTCTTGTCTGAAGTATCATTGGCAAATACATTTTCCCATACGGCTGGTTCTCTTTTCATTTCGATGATTTTTTTTAGCTGTGCAGAAGCTTTTTAATTTGATGTAGTCCTATTTGTTTATTCTTTTCTTTATTTCCCTTGCCTTAGAGGATGTATAAGACAAAATATTGCTGTCTACTTTCTTCAATAAACGTATAATGCCTATGGAAGCAGAGATGGCATATTATACAATCCTTGTGTTTCCCACAGTATATAGAATATGATTTATATATATATTCCTATAGAAATAAATCCTTTTAGCCAAATACAACTGTGGGAAGAAATGGAAACTACCATTTACAACACGTAGTATATGTCAAGCATATAATAGCTTTTTCCCATTACTTTACTTCATGTAATCCATATAATAACTGTGTATTTTGACAGCATTACCCTCAGATAAGAGGGGCAAAAGAAGTCCCTCCCAGTCCATGAGGCCAAGCGGTCCCACCAAAACCTGCATCTCTTCCCTTAATAAATATCTTCTGGGTCCAGGAATCCCAGAAACCTCTGTCTAAGTGGTACCAAGTCATCTTTCAGGGTCTCTAACAGCCCCTTTATTCCCAAGGACAGACCTTGTCCATGGAGTAGCCATTAAGTAACTTCCTGGGCCTGGGGTGAGTTGAAGGGAAGGTGAATAGAGCTTGGACTTGCCAACTAGATTTTTTGTTTACTTTTTTTGTGAAGTTCCTGGGACTTTGGAATACAGCGAAAGGGATGAGGGCAAGATTAGTGGGGGAGAGACCAATAGTTTCCTTTTGTAATTTTTCCCTGGGGCTGCAGATTTTAGGAGTGGCCCCCAGTTTTGTATTTATTACCACATTCTACAGAGGAGGAAACTGAGTCTTAGCAGGGTTAAGTATCTTGTACAAGCTCTCACATCTAGTAAGTGGCAAAGACAAGATTTTTATATTTTCCACCCCTAGTCTGGCAAGGGACAAAATAATTGAGGATGACATGAAATGTATAATTGCAGAAAACTCTCAGTTAAACTTGACTTCTTAAATGACCAACCTATCTTATAGCTGTTAGGCTGAAAAACAGGATGAATACCAGCAATGCTTTTAAAAAAGGGTGAGAGGATGTCTTCATTATAGACCCCAGAGACAGGACTCAGAGAGTGGGTCTTTTCCAGTCTTCCTCCTTTGTGTGTGTATGTAAATAAATATTCCAGGAAATGATGTCTAGTGAGTGGGGATGTCACTGCCTATACTTTGCTTTACCTGTTAAGTTGTAAAACAACAAAACAAAACAAAACAAAACAAAACAAAACAAAACAAAATGCATATGCTCTAGTCAAAGGACCCCCTCCTCTTTTTTATCAGAACAGAATCGAAGTTTTGCTGTTGTGATATATGCTAAGTGAGAGCAGGAAGGGACCTTAAAGGCACCATTAGGAACAATCATTCTTTTTATAAAGACACCAAGGCTCAGAGAGGGTAAGTTAATTGTTCAGCTGACAGACTTAGGAGAATGAAACTGGGCCTGACTGCAGAGGTATACTGGAGCCAGCTTGTACCAGCTTGGAAGAATCCATTTTTAAATTTTCAGGAATTTTTCAACCTATAACCATGGTGGGAGTATTTACACCATGGAATTGGCAAACCCTACAAATCAGGGCTTTCCTCTCCTCCACTTTCCCTGGAGAGCTAGTTGTTAAACAGCAGCACACCATTGGCCTTGATTTTTTTCTCATGTCTTGAGAGATTGAATGGAGGTGCCCTGTGCTTTAGGCTTTTCTCCCTCTTCTCACCAGCTGGTCATCCTGCACTCTCTTGTTTATCACTGAGCAGAGTACAGTTCCTGCAATATAAAACTCCCACCCAGATTTCTCCTCCTAAATCTCCAGACTTGTCTGTCCAACTTCCTGTTTGACATCCCCAGTTGGACATCTCACAGTCAATCCTGTCTACTTCTCTGCTGTCACATTAAGTCAGGCCACCCTCATCATCAGCTTGGACACCGTAATCATTTTCTAACTGTCCCAGGCCTGATTCTTCCAAATCATTAAGAAAAATTCATGCAAAACCTCAAAATATGTCACTCCTCTGCTTAAATGTCTGATTTCCATTGTTCTTAGCATTGTGTTCAAATGTCTTAACCTGGCTTAGAAGATACTACCAGCTATACTTTTTTTTTTAAGTTTCTGAAATTTAGCAAATCTCTTTTCCTCTCGGAGCCTTTGCATGAAGTGTTTATTGTGCCTGGGGAACTTACTGCCCTCCTACTACTTACTACGTTTCTAATTATCTGCTTCTCCTACCTTTAGACCTGTAAAGTTTTCCCTTCCACCCACCTCTGTTTTTCAATCTTCATTTCTCTGGTGGGTTTCATTTTCAAAGGTTATAAAGATGATCCACATATTACTGATGACCCAAGACACTGTGACTCCAAAGGCAGTCCAAATATTTTTGGAAAAGCACCCCCAGGAGAAACAAGCTTGAACACTATGCCATCATCAAGTTCCCCCTCACCATCGAGTTAGCCATGAAGAAGACAGAAGACAACAACACACTTACGCTCATTGCGGATGCCAAGGCCAGCAGGCACCAGCTCACACAAGCTGTCAAGAAGCTCTATGACATAGATGTGGCAAAGGTCAACATCTTGATTCAGCCTACTGGAGAGAAGATGGCATATGTTCAACTGGCTCCTGACTATCTATGATGTTTTGAATGTTGCCAGCAAAATTGGGATCACCTAAACTGAGTCCAGCTGGCCAACTTTAAATATAAAATTTTCACCGTAAAAAAGAAAAAATGGTAATAATAGTATCTCCTTTATCTTTGCTTTCTATAGTGTGAATTTGCCATTCTCATACCAAGAAAATGGAATCCAATTTCCTTCCCTTTTAATGTAGGCTGGCCTTATGACTCACTTGTAACCAACAAGAAATTGCTAGAAGTTTTATCATGGGGCTTTCCAGGCTTGGTCCAAAAAGGTCATGAAACTTCCACGTAATTTTCTTGGGGTACTTGGTGTGAGGAAACCTGACCTCTATGTGACAAATCCACCTACTCAGAGACCATTAGGCTAAAAACACCATACATGGATGTTCCAGCTGGTAGTCCCATGTGAGGTCAGTCTTTTAGAAACTCCTAACCACCGAACATGTGAGTATAGCTGTTTGGATCCTCTCGACCAATCCTTCTTCCAGCCGAGTCCCACTGAGTGAAGAATCACCCAGTCACACTCTGGCTGAATTCCTGACCCACAAAGTCCAAGAGACATACTCAGTTATTGATTTAAGCCATTAAGTTTTGGGGTAGTTTGTTCTGCAGCAATAGTAATGGGAACAACTCCATGGTAGTTATTCACAGATATTTGCTTTTCCCTTTGGTACTTCCAAGAGATGGACAGCTCCAAGAGAGCAGGCCGCCTACCTGTGCTGCTCACTATTATCTCTTCAGTAGCAGCACAGGATTCACTATGTTGTAGGTGTTCAATGAATAAAAGTGTCTGAAAGTCTTAAGCTATTTAAAACTTAGCACTGCACAAAGACTTCTGGGATATCCTATATCAAATAAACAAGGGATGAGCTCTTCCAGTCTTTGCCACTTGTAATGGAATCTGACTTTTTCAATTTCAGCCACAAAGAAATAACTTAGAACTAATTTCTTTCAGGCTTCTAAACTGACCAGTCTTATTCAGAATCTTCTATTGAAATGACAAAATATATTATGTTATATTAATATCTTTCAGGAGCTGAAGTAATTTTGTAAAATTAAATGTCAGAAAGTAGCTTCATATTAAAACTGAAAAAAAAAGACTGTGATTAAAGGAAGACTACTCAATATCAGTAAGAGATGAACACTATTTCTTATTTTCACCACCCTTTTTAATAAACTCATTACCTCATGTGATGATATTTTCACCAGTAAAATTAGAGAAATTTACAATAGTTGAACTGACTGACCCACATTCACCTTAAACAAAATAGTTTAGGAAGTATCAGCCTCATTTACATAATTGCTTTGGATTCCCTAGACAGAAATGACTTTCAGGGTTGTCTTGTCCAAACAAATTTGCAATTCAGACTAGAAGCTTCCTTTTTTTCTTTCAACTTCTTTGTGATAAGAATCCCAAGTGTCTCATGATGTTAAGTCTTGCCTGAAATGTTTTATACATATCCTGATCTTTTGTTGCAAGATGATTCTGACCACTTTAAAATTAAATGTGGTCATGATATCTTTTTATTCCTTCACAACCCTTCTCTGAAGGTGTGTGAAAAATGCTACCAACCATGAATACTCTCAGCTAGGTCTCAAGATAATTTCTTATATAGTCATCTTACAAAGGTTCTCAATAAACCTGGGAGTAAATTACTCAACAAGAGTGATTCAAAAGATGGATCATATTGATTTTCCCTTCAAGAGGCAAGAGTCACCTCAGATACATAACATCTAATGGACTAAAAAAATGTGCAGTTGGGAAACTGCTTACATAAAACTCTTTTGAACTTTCTAAGAATTGTTTCTCAGAGGTGGTTTCAATTAGTGTATAAATTCAGGATGGTGTGCTATATTAACAAACCGCCCTAAATTTCCTCCTTATGTTATGGGACCAGTTTGAACTGGTGCATGTGTGTGTAGGAGAGGGTGTTCTCTAATTATCGTAGTCACTCAGGGACCTAAGTTTGACACAGGTTCCACCTAGGAATATGTTTCCAAGATCACAAGACAGAAGGAAGGGCACTTGGCTAATTGTGCACTGGCTCTTGACTCTTCTGCTTGAAAGTGATGCTTACCTGATATCTTCACACTTCATTAGCCAAAGTACAATACCTGACCATGACAATTTTCAGAAAGTGTGGAGAAATGCAAGCCCTCCCTAAGCCTGGCAGGAGACAAGAACCAGAATAATTGTGCACAGCTTAAAGATAACCACAAATTAGAGGGTGACCCCGGGCCTCACAAACAGTTAAGCAATCTTTTGTCAAGAGGGAACAAAAATTCCAGACTTTCTCACTCTCATTTAAGATTGATTTCCAAATGCCCAGTGGAAGGTGGTTAAAAGAGTTTTAGATAAGTCCTTTGATAGAAATAGTCGATGTGTGTCTGCAATAAGAAGACAGTAATCTGTATCTGTATTCTGTCAGTGCTCTGTGGCTCCACAGCTAACTGTCGTACGATACTGGGTGCCCATAAGGCATTCTTAAACATGAAATGCTTAGGGGCTTGCTACACAAAATATGGTGGGGGACCAGCAGCACCAGCATTACCTGGGTGCTTGCTATAAATGCAGGCTCTCAGGCCCTATCCAAGCTCTCCCAAATCAAAATTTGATTTTAACAAATCCCTAGGTGATCTGTGTGCACATTAACATTTGAGAAGCACTGGATTAGGATATCTGAGGTAAGCTCATGAAATCAGTGATATATAATGCTTGAAATTACATAACTGAGGGCCAACATTTTTAAAAAGTTGCCTTCTTTTAAATTTGTATTTTAAAATTGTCATAGGGCTTAAGACTCCAAAAAATTTACAGCATTGAATCATAGAGGCAAAACCTGTTGTACTTAAGAATTTTATCCGCATAATTTTATCTGCTGGTTAGTTGGGCCTCATGCCACCAGCATATTATTTTTCCTGTTTTGAAGAGAATGGTACTCATATGATACCACTTCAGTGGACTTCAGGGGATGTCAGAGGGACAGTGTGCCAAGCACAACTTATGCATATCATAATATTGAACACTAAGAAGTTCAGGTTTCTCCCCACACACACATTTTTAGATTGGTTACCAGATCTTCCAAGGCAAACTGCTGCTTCCAAATGTTATGGAATGCAATTCTTTTGGTAACACTTTCAGGCCACATCCTCTTCCAGGCTGACTGCATCATTCTGGAAAACACTTCCTCCTATGCTTTGTCTATGAGCCTCAAGAAAGTGAGGATATTAAAATGTTCCTTCCAGAACTCCCTGAGGGTTAAATTAATTTCAGAGGTCACCTCAAAACACCTCTGAAATAATGCCTTTGTATAGGACTTCTTAAAATTAGAAATGACCTGCTAGCCGATGGGCTGGATGAGAGGAGTTGGTAGGCAGCAAAAACCTAACAGTGATGAAGCTCTACACCTCCACCAACTCAGCCTCCAAGCCCGCAGGTGGGCAGGAGCACTGTCGATTACAAGTTCCCTGAGTGGCAATTGTTTTTCCCAGAGGTATTCTTCACACTCTGGGCAAACACTTTATTAACCCACTCAATAAAATATTGCTTGGTCACCCAAGCTTTACTGTTAGCCCTCCACATTCACATTCAACTTGTTTTTCATGACATTATTTTCCTTGAAAACTCACAGATTTTCAGAATGGTAGAGGAGTAGAGGCTTCAATTTAAAGTCCCCACTCGCATTCCCACACCAATAACGTCAGCCTGTCCTTCACTGGCTTGTGTCTTGGCACTGACTTCTCCTGTGCGATGTAGGTCCTCTTTGGCATTTTCTTCCAGAAGAGGGCTGTCTCACCACAATTGAACATTTGTTGGGGAGAAAATACCTTGGCCTCTATGTAGTCTTGAAATTCTGTCATGAAATTATCAGCAGCCACTTTGTTAGAGCTGGCAGCCTGCCCATGCCTCACTACACTGTGAATGACACTTCTTAAATTTATCGAACCACCCCCTACTGGCCTTAAACGAATCACTTTCAGCATTCATTCCAGGGGTGTCTTTCAGGAGGCCAGCATGCAGCATCTTCGCTTTTTCACATATCATTGCCTCCAAAATGCTATCACTGGCTAACTGATTTTCATTTATCCAAATCAATAACAATTTTTCTACCTCTTCAATGGCCTCTGATTGTTGTTCTGTGAGCACTTTTATACCCTTAGCAACATCAGCACTTTTGATGGCCTCTTTATGTTTTAAAATTGTGCCAATCATCAGTTTTGCCATGCCATCCATACTCAGTAGCCAGATCAGACATGCGAACGACTCTATCGCACTTTGCGATTATTTCTTTTTAAAGTTCTATTGTTCTCATGATTTTCCTTTTTCACTTTCCTGCTATCACTTCTTAGGATCCATGGTGACTTGCTGTACATATTTAATAATAATAAGCAGCAAAGAAAGCAAAAAACCATGAAAATATTCACAGCACAATTTGCTGAAAAGTTAACAATGCAAGGTTTAGTGGTAAACTGACACACAGTGGCACATTCTCTCCTTTGTTTGCTGCCGGAGAGGTGTGTGACTGATCGTACAGGTATCAGCATGAAGGGGTTGTCAGGTCAAGAACTGAAGTTTTGTTAGAGAACCAAGACATTTTTTTTCCACGAACAACTTGGAAAAAAACGCACTGTTCGAGATGGGAGATGTTTGAGAGCCAAGGTTTGACTGTATGTGAGACAGCCCACTATTAACAGTAACACAATAGTAAATGTCAGAGGTTAACAGTCGCTTTTCTCCCCCAAACGAGAATATTTCCAAAAAGAATAAAGCACAAGGACTGAAGTAAAATGAAAGGAAATAATTGCACAAAATGCTTTTCTTCCTGAGTTGTGGTTGTGGGGGTGCTTTTCGGGAGGTTTCGGCCAACATAACTGCAGCCAGCTAGGCAAGGATAAACCTGACTTGGTACTCAACAATAATGCCTAGATTTGTTTAGTGATTGTTGTGAAAATAATTTTACTCTACATAAATTTTATAATGGAATCACCACCTAGAGAGAGAGAGAAAGACAATACAAACAAATTGTTGTACATTCTGTGGTTCTAAAATAAATAAGCCAAAATTCATCCACCACAGTTTTATGAAGCACTTTCATTTAAGCATGGCCCTATCTCCAAAATACTGCAGCAAGGTACTGAAAACATTTAATGAGAAACATAAAACATGTGCAGATAAGGTAGGAAAAATATATGTGTATTTGGAGTCCCTAAGAGCTGTCTCAGTTATCATGCTTATACAGTAATTTAGATGTCTTGACACAGTTTTATTCCCAACTGTTCATAGTTATTTTTCTGCTACCTATACAATAAGTGAGCTTCATCGTCAATAGCTACGTAAAGCTTGGCTAGAGTGTTATAGTGCTGCCTCTGGATTTACCAGTTCAATAAAAACTCCTGTTTCACAGGAAAGTAAATCATGTTGGCTAACTGGAATATAAGAGAATGGATTGAGCAAAACAAGCAAAAGCACTTGTTTTTCTCTTCTTTTTAAAAACAGGTGAGTTTTGGAAACATCTGATTCCTGATATGACCCTCAGGAGGTGAATTTAATGACAAAGGAATGATGGCTGTTTTACAGTCCATCTGACTAAAGTTTAGATGTTATAATGCTCTTAATATACTTATAAAATCAGAGCATTCAAGGCATCTCACAAGGCTAAAAGAGCTCCTCTCTCCCTTTCATTCCTTTCCAGTTCTGTTTTCAATTACTGGTTTCTCAAAAGTATTCAGGAAAACATTGAGGACATGTAACCAGTCATTGGAAAGCCCAGACCAACTGCCCGGGGGCAGGAAGATGCACTGGTTCTGTTTAGAAAAACCTGGGGAAGAGCATGTACATTGCTGCCACTGAGTTGGCATCCGATGAGTTCCTCCTCACAGTGTAACATTTACTAGCCATTTCTTAGTGGTTAGTAGAACACAATGTGTAGTCTGTTTTTAAGTCTCTGTGTGTGTGTGTGTGTGTGTGTGTTTCTTTCAAGGTAGAGTATCCTGGCAAAGTCCCACCTTATCCTCTCTTGCTGGTTATGATGTGATCTTGGCCAGAATAACTTATGTAACATAGTAAGGTTATAGCTTATTTTCAAAGAATACTTTAGCCATCCTCATTATCATCAAACAGAATTAATTGGTCAGATGCTCATATTAATGAGCAGGGCAGCTTGTCCGTTGTTACTCAGAAACTGTTTTTTATTTAGTTTATATTTCTTTCAATGTACTAAAGATATTCTTTCATAATTCCTTAACTGAACAGAACTATTTACACTTCTTCTAATTTTTATATCTACATAAGAAAAAAATAATTTTCTGTGATTATTTAACATTATTTCCTAGACTTACGTGCATCTTCATAAGACATCACATTTGTTTGGTGCTGTCTAATTTTTCCATGAGAGTTCATCCATTCAATGCACATTTATTATCAGCCACTTTTGTAGTTACTGAGACTGAGTGAACAAAGCAGACAAAAATCCCCACCCTAAAGAAGCTTACATTATTTTCAAGATGTTGCAACTTTAGGTGATCCTTTAAAATAAAAATCTTCCTTATCGAACCAGCCTATTTGGCCCCTTCATCCATATGTCCAAGTTATAGCCAACATTTAGAAACAACATTAATGAACCACTTACTTTGTGTCTAATCGCTCACTTTACTCTGAGAGCATTTAATCCTCACAATAACTCTAGAAGGAGGTACTACTATGATCCCTAATTTACAGGTCAGGAAATTGAGGTTTAGAGAGATTAGTTAAAGGGAATAACAAGATTAGAGTCCCCTTGGTTCAAAACAACCATTTCAGATGATGCTTGACATATATTTGATGAATGAATACATGTGCGTACTTTCTGGAATTCCCATTCAGCTTGGCCTGAACACCATCTTGTATTACCCTACAACAACCTAGACATTTTGTGGGGAGACAGGAGGGTGGTAAGGATGATAGAAAATTAGTGGGCTTTGAGGGAGTTTAGGCCGATGGACATACAGGTGTTTGGTTATTACTCCAGTGTGGTTCCCTTATAAATTGATAGTCGGGCAGAGACCTCAACTCCCTCCACTTTGGGGCCTCAAACTGCACTGCCTCAGGGATTCAAGTTCATCAGTAGTGTTGGGGTGCTCCCTCAGAGTCCCCGGAACCGGAGGAGACTTGTGGGGGTGCTGGCTACCCTGAATGTAATGTTAAACCGGGGGCAACCAGAGCCCAGAGAAGGGCGAAAGTAGGTTACCTGCCCTGGTAGTGGCCTTGGGGGCCTGCGCCTGTAAACCCGTATAGAATTTGGAAAGACGGAAGGTACCTTTGTGTGGAGTAAAGCCGCGAAAAGCCGTGGTCGGGGAAATAAATCGCTACCCTTCCCCATCCTCTCACTCCACGGCCCCTAAATTTGTTTCATCCCACAGGGTTCCCAGGAGCCCCTTCTCCTTCCCATTCCCTGCCACATTTTCTCCCCGCCAGCCAGGGCGCGCATGTGTAGAGAGATTCCCGCTCAGTCCTGGGGTATCGATCGATTCTGTGCTCGGCTTGTCGACTTATAGGCGCTCGATTGAGGCGCCTAATACCCTTACTTCCGGTTTCTGCGCCGTTTCCGGCTTTCGGTTCTTACGGGACAGCACACGGTCCTCAGGTGAGTCTGAGTGCATTGTTCGTCGCTGTTTCGGTTCTGTCAGCTGCAGGTTGATGCTCGGCCCTGCGCTCCCTTGTAGGAGCGGACAGTAGTGCGTCCGAGCCGGGGTTTGCGGAAGGGTCGATAGTGGGCGAGGAAGGAATGGAGACTGCCGCGCTGGTCTCGCTAAGCACCCCAACTTTAGAGCCTTGTCTCTAGGTTGGGACTGGGGTCACGTGGCTTTTTCCCTAGGCTTCAGACAGGGACCCTGGGCGAGTGTGACTGTGTCAGGAAAGGACGGAGGCTCCTGAGTACGGAGTGAGGAGTAATTAATGTCCCTTCGCTTGTGTGAATTTACAGCTCGCTCTGAGCTTTCACGTACCTTTCAGAGGTTCCCTGTTGGATTGAGAGGCGGGTCCGGGTGCCCCCGCACTAATCCAAGGCCACCATCAAGCATCGCATGAGCCTCCGTTCCGATTTCTCTGCCTTCTATTTGACCTCTCTTTTCCCTCTCGTCGTGGCAACTCAACCCTCTAGTTTTCAGTTTAGGGGGTCGCAAGTCTCTGAGAAGCATTACTTTTTATGTATTACCCACACAAGTACAGCCCCTTTTGAGTCATCCTGTGCCGTTCACATGCAGTGGGAGAAATTATATATTTGTGAAGTTAAAGAATATGTGGGACACCCTAGGAAATAAAGCAAAGTCAGAATTTGCAATTAAAAACAATGTATAAAATGAAATACTGAGGTCACTGTGAAAGAAAAGTGCGAGACACCAAAAGACAAGCAGAATTCCCAGACCTGCTGTGTATTAACTGGGTGACCTTAGGCAAGTCTCTTAATAAGAGGTACTTTAAGCGTTTACTGACCAGGCAAGAACTGTACTAGAACTTCTTAGTTCTAATGGCTAAATACTGTAACCACCATCCCCACTTTACAGAAGAACTTGACCCCAGTCAAACAAGTAGTAAGCATACACTAGGTTTGAATTCAGTTCTGGCTGGTACTAGAATCTAAGCTCTTAACCATAATGCAGTACTGCACTGGGTTCCATTCCTTCAGGTTGGCTAGAGATGACTTTGGTGTTAGGACAGTTAGTGACTGTGTATAAATTAAGTCATAGATACGAAAGTGCTTTGTAAGTGTACACATGAAATAGTTCTTGGCAAACTTCATTAATTGTTTTGTCTTAATGATTTTTACTGGATTTTTACTTGCTAATGTCTTTTTCGTTTTTCTTCAGATCTCAGATTTTAAGTAATTTAATTAAAAAGAAAAGTTATTCTATTAGGCAGATGGAAAAACAATATCACTTGTCATAGTGAAAGGTAATTATTAAAATAAATGTATTGAATAAAGTAATGTTAAAATCTGGCTAGGTACTGGTGCTCCATAAAGTTTTGTTCTTTTGTTTAAAAAAGAACCAGCAAGAGTAGGAGAGGCTGACATTTGGAATTGAAAGAGAGCTGGAAAGTTAATAACCTTTGTGTTGTATTCTGATGTCACACTGGAGTATGAGTTAAATCTTCCCTGTTTATAACAAAATATTTACTGTCTCTGTAGGGCATTTGAACAGTTAAACCCTAAAGATGGATATCAGACCAAACCATACAATTTATATCAACAATATGAATGACAAAATTAAAAAAGAAGGTAAGTGTTCTTTAAAAAGATTTGTTAACACCAAAGTGTTTGTAATTACTACCATCTTAAAAATTGTTCTGCTTCAAAACTTCTGATCTACTCATCTGTCTCAGTGCCTGAAATAATGGTTTATTCCTATTAGGGTAAGGATTTTAAGGCTTCTTAAAAATAATTAGGAGCTGAAAATGTGTTGAATCTGTTTTCATTCATAGACAAAATGGTTTCAAATGACTTTTTAAATCAGAGACCCAGTGAAAATAGTATGATGTTTTTAAAATGTGTAACTTTGTATAAATGAATAAGTGAATGGCAGGGATAGCACTTAATGCACTATCATTTTATGAAGAACTTTGTCATTGTTTTATTCACAAATAAGTTGTTTCCTCTCTAATTTTACACAGAATTGAAGAGATCCCTGTATGCCCTGTTTTCTCAGTTTGGGCATGTGGTGGATATTGTGGCTTTAAAGACCATGAAAATGAGGGGTCAGGCCTTTGTTATATTTAAAGAACTGGGCTCATCCACAAATGCCTTGAGACAGTTACAAGGATTTCCATTTTATGGTAAACCAATGGTAAGTTGATCTTAGTATTTTGGCTTTAATCTCTATTAGTGGTATAGTAGATTTGTAAATATATACCTGAAACTGTAGTTATTGCTTTCTGCTTTTAATTATGTGTTAAAAGGTGTTTGGTTTTATTTTATTTGTTTTTATAGAAATAGCAGTAAGAGTTTATAATTTACTCCCTTAATTTATGGCAGTTCATATGGGCAAAGATAAAATAGATTGAAATGTAGAATATTTTAAAAAATAATTGCAGTATCGGCAGTGTTCTTACTTCAAGTGAATTCAAAATTAATAATAAATTAGAAGATTAAAAGGAAACCTCTATTCATAAACTTGTAAAACAACAAAAGGTAAAAACCATGGGTCAAAGAGGAAATCTAATCTTTTAGATTTAGAAAGGTTAAAAAACACCATAGTGAAATACTACATGTCAGAAACTATGCAGTCTAGATAAAATCATGATCTAAGGGTAATTCATAGATTTAAATTCATAGGTTTTATTAATAAATGAAATAGTTATTCATGGAAGGTTTTAAGCTCAGGAGTGATTTAATGAGTTTCACATTTGGCTTACCGGATAAAAATTGGATTGTAGGAGGGCCATCAGGAGAGTAAGGAACTCAGCTAGCAAGCCCTTGTTGTAAGTCAGAGATGGTAGAGGATTGGATCAGAGTGCAGACAAAATGTAAAGCAAGGGGTTCTGGTTGTTTTTGGTTCTGGTTGTTGAATGAGTACCCAGCAACTTGGGTGTGGATTCCAAAGTGCTTTTTTTCTGGTACTGGAATGTGATGGGAAGGGATGCTGGGGAAAGAGCCAAGGCTGAGCATTTCAAGGGTACACGACCTCATTCTGGTTCTGTCATTAACTGGTTCTGTGCCCATGTTCAGTTTCACCACCAGTAAAATGTAAGCAGATTAGATATTTGTTGCTTTAATTCAGAGGTCAGCAAAAACCCTATAGAGACCAGATAATAATTATTTTAGGTTTTGTGGGTCACATACGGTTTCTCTTGCATACTTTTGTGTGTGTTGGCGGGGGGCGGGGAATGTTAAACAACTCTTAATATTGTTCTAAAAAAAAAAGTGCTAAGACCTTCATTCATAGGCTATACAAAAACAGGCTAAGGGCTGGAGTAGGTCCTTATTCTGTAGTGCAGACCACTGGTCTAAACCCTTTATTTTTTAGATGAAGAATCAGCCACAGAAAGGTTAGTTGCTTATCTAGGTTATTCTTAATATAACCAGTGTAGCATCAGGACTTGACAGCTGAGCTCCAAACACTCAATATTGTGATTATCCTTTTCCTAAACTAGGAGTCAGCACACTATCTGTAAAGGACGAGATAGTAGGTTCTTAGGCTTTATGACTCAGCTGATCTCTTACCTGCCTTTATAGTGGGAAAGGCAGCCCTAGATGATACGCACATGAGTGGGTGTGACTTGTTCCCTAAAGATCTAATTTACAAAGTCAGGCAGTGTTGGCTGTGGTCAGTAGGCTGTGGATCCGTACCACACTGATTAATTCAGGAATGAGCACTTTGTGTGTGTTTACTAGAGCAAGTTTTCTTCTTACCCTCTTTCCAACTCCTTTTCCCATCACTTCCCACCAGACCGGGCATAGTACGTGTGGAAAGGCCCATTCCAAAAAACTGGGATTATGCCTACATACCCTAGTTTTCAGTAAATTGGCACTTCCCCAAACCAACTTATCTTAGTAGTATGAAGAAATAGCATAATTGAGATCTCAGTTGGCAGGAGTATAAGACTAGGTTTTAGTTTAGTGAGGCAGGGTTTTGGGAGGGTTTTTAGGGTTTTTTTTTGCCAAATTGAGATGACAAGTTTGCATGTGCCTGTTACTCAGATACAGGAAAGCTGAAAATTATTTGCTGTGTTTGGCACTACTTCACCTTCTCAAATAATTTAGTTTAAATTAATGGGAAAAGTTAATAGACTGATCTTATATTAAAGATATTTTAGGATGTCCATTCTCTGCCTTCAAGAAGGTAGCACACGTCTGCCAAATCTTCAGCATCCTGGAAGAGGGAGAACATTCTTTGAGCCATCTTGTTTGTACTTATTTAGGTGGTTATAGTTGCTTTTCTGTTACAACTCCAGCATACCAATCAGAAGTGAACAAAATTTGCTATTACTTAGAACAAAATTATTTTCTGTGGTTCAAGGACATTTTAGCATTTGATGCCAAAAATACCTTAATAAAGTAGAATCATTCTAAGGGCTTCTGTAATGAAACCTTGGGCTTAAATGTAAATCTTGCCCCTTCTTGAACCTGCAGTTGGGCTTTTATTTTTTATCCACATTTAGTGTAGACGAGGGTTTCTCAGCAGTGGCACTTTGTCATTTTGAACTGAATAATTTTTTTGTTATTGTTGCGGAGGGCTGTCTTGTTCATTGTAGAGTGTTTGACAGCATCCCTGACCTCAGGCCACTCTGTGCCAGTTTCATGACAACCAGCAATGTCTCCAGTTAACAGTGCTAACTGTCCCCTGGTGAGCAAAATTGCCTCTAGGTGAGAACTGATGGTCTAGACCAGCCAGCTTTGAGTGATGGCTGGGATCAGACATTGTCACAGGTGATTGTCAAAAGGACAGAGAGATCTACTCAGATCATGGAGAAGATATAAGACCCAGGGTGTGGGAATTGGGAGGGAATCCTTGGAACAAAGTTATTTGAGTTAGTGTACGCTGTCAACCTACCTTTGATGAGGCGATTCCTGAGACTAGCAGAGTTCCTTACAGGGATAAGTGCACTTAGAGCTACGCCAGCACAGCAGCCCAGACCAGCCAGGGAATGCCTTGGGATCTCAGGCATAGTGGCAGGTCTGTTCCCCTCCTGTTTCCCCAGTACTTTCATCTCTAGCTGAAGTGAATGAAAAGAAAAAGAATTGCTCTTGGTTTTGACAGATTTCTTGCTTTCAAACCTACACTACTTTAAAATGTCACTTGTTCCTTTCAGATTGAGATTGAATTATTGCTGTACAAGACAGTTTTAAATAGTAGCTTGTGTGTTTTGATTGTTGCGTTTTGATATGCTCAGAGACAAAAGTTCGATTTGTTCTTTTGGCTCCAGGGAAGAAATGTTTCCCTTGAAGCAGTGATTGCAGTTTTGTATGTGGTAGATAACAGTTTAACTTATCACAGAAGTTTTGGAATAGCTAATTGTGTTGACTTCATCTTTGTGATAATGTTTTAGACCAGGACCTAAGTATTACTCAAAGTGTGGTCCCATTCCAGTAGTGTTACCATCCCCTTTGTCCTTGTTAGAAGTGCAGATTTTCAGGCCTCACCCAGACCTACTGCATTGGACTATGCACTTTCATAAGCTCTCATGGTAACTGGAATGCACATTCTACAATAATGTATGAAATGCTATTCTAGGCGGGTGTTTTCCGTACTTGCCCGTTTCTTGTGCATTAGTGTTCCTGCGGGCTGTGGCCTCGTAACAATGCGCCCATGGCCTGGTTGCACAGGTTGGGATGCCACGATTTTGTTTCCTTTCAAAGCATTTTAAGTTTAAGTTGATACCACTAATGGTCATTTTATTTAAGAATAATAGATCAGATTGAAAAGAAAGTCATTCCCAATCTTTGGTCCTTAAATTTTGGAAGTAAAAATTCCAAATGACATTTCACAGCTAATTGACCCATCTTGACCCTTCTGTTAGACTCTGCTAAGGAGAGGCAACTTTCCAATGCAGTTTTCTCTATTCTTTCATTTACTAAGTGGAGAGAAGCAGTGGTACAAATATTTCACAGTCCTATTTTTCTCATGAAAATCTCTTGTTTTTCTTCTAATAAGCACAGTTGATTCTAACTTAGTATAGTTTTGAATCAGAGGCCATGATTTATTTTCATTTGGCACTCAGTATATTTAACAGGTTTCCTTAAGGATGGGTATAAAATTACCTTGTAGTGTATTTGGATAATGAAATTTGAAATATTAATGACTAGTATAAACAGCCTTCAACATAATGAAAACTAATTTGTTTTCAAATAATTAAAACAGCGAATCCAGTATGCAAAAACAGATTCTGATATAATATCTAAAATGCGTGGCACCTTTGCTGACAAAGAAAAGAAAAAAGAAAAGAAAAAAGCCAAAACTGTGGAACAGACAGCAATTACTGCTAATAAAAAGCCTGGTCAGGTAAGATGAACAAAAGTTTATTTATTTTTTTTGGTATTAAAAATTTGATAGGGATGCCTGTCTTCTACCTGAGGGATAATTTTTGAGGCATTCATGTGTACATGTGTGTATATGTGTTTAAAAGGTGGATTTTTAAGAAACTGTACTGGTTGAGTTCTAAAGTTCCAATATTTATGTTTAAACAACAAATTAAAAGATAATTGACATATACAGATTTATATTTGACAGTTTTATTTGAATTTGATATTTGGTCATCATTTACAATATTTTATATTTAATATCTTTTGGCTTATCTCAAGTTCTACTGCCTATAAATAGTACTGTAGATATTATATGTAATCCTGAGTACTTAAAGCTGCTTCTTTGAACAATTTAGGAATTCAAAATTTAATTTAAAATAACAGATAAAAGTGGAATTATCATCCAAAAGAAGTTACTTTTAGATTAAAAGTGATTAGAAATCAATTTCACTAAGTATAATGCTTGACTTTTGTCTAATTCTTAAAAAAAAAAAAAAAGGAAAGGAAAACTGCTCCCTGTTTTTTCTGTTGTGTATTTCTTTATAATTTTAAGGCACAGAGGTTAAATTTTATGACATAGTCTTTAAAATTTTCGACTGGACCTTTCAAAAATACTTGACAAGCTAAATATGTGAATGTTTAACTTTGAACTACGATGTAAATTTCTTTTTATTTTTTTATTAAAGAGTTTATTTATTTTTAGAGGGAGGGGGATGAAAGGGAGAAAGAGAGGGAGAGAAACAGTGATTGCTTGCCTCTCACCGGCCCTGCCCGGGGACCTGAACCGCCACCCAGGCATGTACCCTACTGGGAACTGAACCAGTGACCTTTCGATTCACATGCTGGCACTCAGTCCACTGAGCCACACTGGCCAGGTCAGATGTAAATTCTTAAAATTAAATGGAATAGGAAGTCTGTTTAATGTTATATTTATGCAGCAATATAAACACATGCTGCTTTTTTTTTTTTAGAGGGATTGAATATTTTAACTGTTTCTCTTTTTCTTTTGTTTAGGGAGCACCAAATTCGGCAAATACCCAAGGAAATGCAACACCGAATCCTCAGGTAGTGTTTGTTTTTTATTTTTTCTGTATAGTGCTTTAAAATAAAACTTTATATAAAGCAATAGCAATAATAACCTCTGTGTCTCCAAAAACTGAAAATAATTCCATCTGTAGATAGAGCATTAAATTATATAACACTTTAATGTAGAAACTCAGAACATATTTATTTCCTTTAGGAGGGAGAAACCAAACCTGACTTTATTCCTTACTTTACCTAATGAATCAATGAGGAAATCAGAATGACAGATTTTAAACTGTGAGGACTGGGAGCAAATGTTTTTGTTTTCTTCACAGTACAGAGCCCAGGGCTTTATAGACACACGCTTGAAGAAGGTGGCCAGGTGATGGGCTCGTTTCCATTCCAGTTAGCTGAAGGCACTAAACTGTCTTTTTTAACAGACTCACCCAAAGTTGGTTTCCATTTACCCTTGCTCTTTCTTCCTCTGCATAAATACATTTGTCTCCTTGTATAGATGTCTTTCCATATCTCCTTGCTAAAGACCTCAGAGAGAACGCCTCCGTTATATCTCATGGTTTCCTTCTTGCTTCCTAGGTTTCTAGGGCCTGACAAGATTCTTAAATTAGAGAGTTCCTTGCATCACTGAGGTTTTGCTGCTCTGATTTTAAATTATTTGTATTTTCTTATATTACCAACTTTCCTTCTTTGAACTTTTTTAAACACTATAGTCCAGTTCCAAAATGCCAGCACTGAAATTTCTAAGCCTTAAGTTGTTCTTAAGTTATTCTTTACACTTCATCTTTATTTTTCCATGAAATTAGCCTGAAGACAGAGAAGCTTTTTCTTATAAGATGATCTCACTGTAGTTCCCCCTGAACTCAGGGCGGGGTATCAAATAGTTAATATCTAAATAACAGTGTTTGTTTTCTACTTTGTTTGTGTAACTAGATGCTAAGTATATCTCATTTACTGGCAAAAAACATTAGAAGTCACCAAGTAGTGAGTCTTGAATTTTCTTAAATGCTGGGAGGTGGTAAATAATAATAGAGCATTGAGTATCTGTGTTACTGCTTGGGTAACTAGCTGAGGAGGGCTAGTTAAATTGCTACCTTCTCTGCTTTTGTTAGGATCTTTCAATTACGTAATCCCGATGACAGAATCCTCTGTTTATGACTAACTTCCAGATACTTAAAACTTAAATATTGTTTTAAATATTGTTGAATACATAAAAACTGGTAAGATTTATAATTTGCCGGCTTTGTGTTAAGTGATTTGATTGTCTGCTTTCTTAGTTACTGTTAGGTTTATATTATTTCTTTGGTGTCATTGGTTTTCAGCCTCAGTGTTTGATGCAGTAATTCAATTTTATTAAAGCCTTAATAAAATGTACAATGTAGCTCTCTCAAGTTTACAGTACTTTTTATACTTACAAGCTAACTTTGCCTTTTTTCAATAGGTCCCTGATTATCCTCCAAACTATATTTTATTCCTTAATAATTTACCAGAAGAGACTAATGAGATGATGTTATCCATGCTGTTTAATCAGTAAGTTGTTTTTTTTGTTGTTTTGTTTTGTTTTAATTAAAAAGTCTGTGTTCGAAGAACCTCCTGGCAGGACAAATAACACTTCCATGGATTGACTCTCTTTGTGTACCATACAGCAGTGATTTCGTACAGGTTCATTGATTAGTCATGAGTTGGGATTAGTCATGAGTTGAAGTCAATTTGCAGATCTTTAGCAAGTAAAAAGCCAAATTATCTCTAACTTTTGAATTATTATTTTTAATTGATGAGTAAAACAAAACAAAGCTTTGATATGGTGACAAAAATAATTAGCTTATATGTAATTCTCTTGTAGTGTTAATTATATTTTAATTATAATGGTATTGATTATATTTTAGGTTTTTTATCCTACTCGGGATTCTTGGTAGGATATGGTACTTTTCAGGAAGCTACTTAATAAATTTAAACACAAAATAGGTATTTATGTATTTGATATCATTTATATATTTACTTATATATAAATTGTTTTTCTTCAAAGGTTCCCTGGTTTCAAGGAAGTACGTTTGGTACCTGGGAGGCATGACATTGCATTTGTTGAATTTGAAAATGATGGGCAGGCTGGAGCTGCCAGGGATGCATTACAAGGATTTAAGATCACACCGTCCCATGCTATGAAGATTACCTATGCCAAGAAATAACATTTGGGATAGCTGCCTTTAAAGGACTTGGCGTTATTTATAGTGTTTTTGATAACATTTGGTCAGACCATTTTAATAGTTGGGGGGAAAGGAAGTGAAAGTGAAATTTTTGTGTAGGTTTTTAAAAACCCCTGTCTTTCTTTAGCCTACTAGTGAAATAGGAAATGTGAAGGCCTTAATTTTGTACAATAAAGTTTTATTTGTATTCTACCTATGACGCTTCATTTATTGTCCGACTGTCTTATCATCCAATACTTATGCTAGCCTAGAGCATGTGTTAAGGTAAATACAAGTGTAATAGGATGCTTTCCTGGTATCATTTTGGAGCAGCCAGTGTACAGAAACAGTGGACCATTTTAATAAAAGCAAAGAATTAGATCAGGCTTTTGATTAGATTATTGTAATGTTTGTTTGTTTGTATGCATATAAACTGCCATGCTGCAGTTCACTTAAAAAAAAATAGTAGTAGTAAATATGATCGCCCTGGATGCTACAAGACTATGAGACCTGGGCAGGAGCTAAATTTAATATTCATATTCTTCACGTCAGCATAGTATCTTGCTGGTGGTAGGCATTTCACAAATCTTTTTTTTTTTTTCAGTGTTTGAATAAAGGCCATTTAGGGGTAACTGTACTTAACGTTTTCTGGGAAAACAGAAGGCAAAGGAATACTGCCTTTCAACTCCACACTGTGTGCTCTGCGGGCTTGAGGCAGGGCTGTCCTGAGGGACACCTGTGCAGCGTGGCAGGTCTTCAGCATTGCTCCTGTCGAAGGTCTTTGTTGAAATACCTCCAAGGCAAAAATTTTACAACCTGGAGTCTTTTTAAAGACCATAAATAAGCTGAGTTTAAAGGGTTGCCAGTCCCGGTCTTGCTATCTTTTTGTAATTCCTAAACACCAGTATTCAAATATTTTCAAACTTACTTTCTTTAGCATTTGATTTATGCCTGTGGCTATCGATTTGTGCCTGTGCTAGTAAAAATGGGGGTGTCTTTATAGAAGTGGACAATTTTTTGCATGGATAGTACATACTAAAGTGACATAATTATGTTTTTCATATTCCTGTTTTAATATTTACTTGAACAAAACTTTTCCTTACCACACAGTTTTTATTGTATACTTATGGAAAGACTTAGGTGTATGTAGATTATCATGTTACTCTTGTGCATACATATAGAATAAAAAGCGAAATAATTTGTATTCCTAAAACTTTGGCACATTCGGAGTCTAATGTATGAATAATATTTTTAACCTCGTCAAGTTTATGTACTTTTTGTAAAATTTAGCAGTGAATTACTAGTGAAAGGACATGCCCTTGCATGTTTCATCAACACCAGTTGCTGGTGCATGTTCTGTTTACTCAGTGGCTGTCCTTAGCTTCTCAGAACAGAAAGTGTTTCACAGACTGGCCCCACTTTGAGTAGCTGGATGAGAGGAAGTAGAAAGGTGGTATGGTGTGACCAGTGTTGTGAGAGGAAGAGTTGGAGGATAAGGGAATGGGATTTTGTAGGCCTTTTAAGGACTTGCTTGTACTCTGTGTGAAATGGGGGAACTATTAAGTGATTTTTAAAATTGAGTTATTTACATATAATAAAATAGACTCATTTTCGTGTTCTAATTGATGAGTTTTGACAATAATGTATAGTTGCGTAATGATGATAATCAAAGTGTAGAGTATGCCATCAACCCTCAAAGCTCTCTTACATAGTCAGTCTTTCCCGCAGTCCCCAACTGTAGGCAACTACTAATCAGCTTTCTATCACTATAGTTGTGCTCTGTCTAGAATACTTCTGAGGTTCATCTCTATTGTATATACCAGCAGTTTATTCTGCCAGTGGGTGGGATTTTGGGTTCTTTCAAAATGAAGTGGCTATGAACAGTCACATGCTTTTGTGGACCTATTTTAGAAGATTTTGAGCAGAAATGATATCTGATTTGTAAGGTTTTTATTTTGATATAATTTCCAATAGCTACAAAAGATGCAGATAGTACACAGAGCTCTCATATATGTTTCCGAACCACTTGAGAATGCATTAACCTGATTCCTCATACTCTTTAAATAATTCAGCATGTATTTCCCATATAACTACAACATGACCAACAAAATCAGGAAAGAGTCCAGTATTATCTAATCCAGTTCAAGTTTTGCTGATATCCTAATAATGGCTCAAGAAACCAATTCATGTGCATGTGTGGCATACAGTTGTCATTTCTCTTTAGTCCCCTTATCTTTCCTAACCTTGCCCTTATCTTTTGTGATCTTCCCCCCCATACCCCCACCCCCCAGTCCTAGGTTCAGCTTTATTACCTAACCAGGGTCCAGCCTCTGGAACATTAAGGCTAAGTGTTCCAAAGTAAATTAAAAATACAGTTTACAAATATTTAATAGATTCTGAAAAGGATTTCTAAGAGTGAAAAATATGTACATAATATATCATCAAATACAAGTTACCTTCAAATCCCATCAGGTCCATACTCAGCAACATCAGTCTTCCTAGCTTTTTCAAACTCTTCTTTCTGTTAGATCCATAAGACGTTATTTCCATGATGGGGTGCAGGGGATGGAAATGCCCATTGCTTTGCAAACTTCATACATGATGACATCACCTGGAGTTACTTGCTGTGCGGATTCTTTAAGATTACTGGTGTCACTTGCTCAGCGGAATGTACCTGTATGGGAGGTAGATCATGCTGGGAGAGGATCTGGTGCTCAGCTGCTTGTTCTAGGTTTCCTGGTGCTCACTGAGCAATTTTGGTAATGCCTCCAAGTTTACTCTGGACACTTCGGCTTCTTCAGAGTCAAAAACTTCAACTGCAGCACCAAAGTTTGCTACTGCTTCCAGTGCTATGAGTCTGTCATAACTAATGGAGTTTAACCACCCCGCTGGCTCTATTTCTGTAATCTCTTGTTTCTCTGGCTGTGTTGAGTGTCCTGGTTTGGCCATCTTCAAGTGATGTCTTTAGCTCTTGCAGGGTTCTAGAATGCCCTCCTTTTGTTAAAAACATCCAGTAAACTATCTGCCATGACATACGGGTAATCTTGGTAGTGGCCAAAACTTTGTGGATGTTTAAATTGCTGAGGAGCTCAGAGCCTCTCATAGGTTGAATAGATCAAATCAGAATTGTCCTTGCTGGTATTGGCAAATGTGGAGTCATAGTGTGATGCATAAGAACTGCAGGGCCCATAATTCAAGTATAGCACGAGAGTTTACTTTGTTCCTTTAACCTTCAAAACCCTGCAGAGTATTCACTCCAGACTGAAGATCTCCTGTGGTCATGCCCAGTTTCACAGGGCAGTGGCTGGGTTCTCCTACAATGGGGTCCACCGGGTGCAGAAGTCCCAACGTCCTTGTTCCATCTGGTTTTTTGCTTTCAAATTCACACTGACTATTAAGCCACCAGGTCAGCTCTACTCCAGATTCCTTGGTGATGCAGTCAATCTGCTCCTACTCTCTTTCTAAATTATTGCTCCTAACTTGATCTTTAGGCATATCTTTCTCTTTTTGTTTTCCTTGTTGGGAATTGAAGGCTTGTGTTTCTGGCTTGTCTTGCTAGACTCCTCCCTTCCTAAAGGCCAGCAGCTGCCGTCCTCCCTGCTCTGCGATATGTCTCTTTCATCTTTCTGCTTTTGACTCTTCTGCAAGTCTGCCTTGAAATATATGTGCTGAATTCTCTGCTGACAGAATTTTCATTCCTGAGCTCAATAGGTTCTTTGCAGCTTTATAATAAACAGTCTCTGTTTTGTTGTAAAGCATAGCATTAGTACACAGAGGTTGGAAGTTATCCTTCAGTTCTCCTGTCAGACTAGTAGTCATTGTTCTTGATCTTTTCTTTCAGGGTACTAAAATCCATTGGGTGTTAATGATCATGGAGTAGCCAGGAGCAATAAAATCAGTCACAGGAAATGAAAAGAAAGCACCTGGGTCTTTTCTCTGCAACTGTCTCATCAGTTCATTCAAATCTTATTGAAGAAGTGTCTGCTCTAGTTCTTGTTAGGCCAGAGACTGCGAGAGGCTTCCCAGGAGGCAAGTCTGATCCTGCAGCAGCCTGGCACCAGAGGTCTTTTTGCCTCATTCTGCAAAAGATCCTCACCTCTTTTTATCCTCCACCTGTCTGCATTTCTCCTTTCTTCCTCTGGAACCTGCTTCTCACCTTTCTTTCTCTTTTCCACTTTTTGCCCTTGTGTTTGTCATGGTCATTCTTGTCTTGGAAGAGGCGGGAGTCCTGCTGGAGCTACAGGTGGAGAGCTTGGCGACTTCATTCCCTCCCACTTTGAGGACCAGCTTCAAGGGCTTCTCTACATATTCCTCGTAGAAGTAGGTGCTTGTTTGACTTGTGCCCCTTGCCCATGTCTGACTAGCCCAGGTGCCACCCTGTGTGCCAGGCCAAGCCGTGTGGCACAGCTGTGGCTCAGGACCAGGTGAACGGAGAGTGAGAGCCAGATGCACGAGACAGCCCCTGCCCCAACCCCGAGAGAGGCAGCTGGAGCCCCTCCTGGTCATAATTTTATATAGAGATATCTATACATATCTGGACATTTCTATATAATTATATTAAAACAATGAATTTACAACTATACCTCTAACTGCAATCCAACTAGAGTGCTCTTTTATTCTAGCCCTCCTTATTTGTAACTTCACCAATCCCATTAACCTCGATGCATTTACTACTTGCTCAGATCTCTCTGAATGTAATTAAACTTTAGAAAGCAAGGTTTCAAGAGGGAGGAAGTGGAAGGACAAAGGAGCTAACTATACTGTCAAGAAGACTTGATCAGTCTAGGCTCTTCTGACCTTCCTTACCCATCTGTGGGACTGGGAGTTCCTAGGAGTGTTTGAAGGGAGCCGATGTTGCTATCCATCTAAAACAGCAGTTTTAATCCATATGCCTTGGGTACACTGGTTTGCCACAAGAGTTTTTAGGCATGCAATACCTGACTAGTCAAGGGCATTGACCTCTTTTCGCTTAGATTGTCAAATTTTGAAAAATGGCCCTGGCTAGTGTGGCTCGGTGGATTGAACATCAGCCTGCAAACCAAAAGCTTGCTGGTTTGATTCCCAGTCAGGGCACATGCCTGGGTGGTGGGTCAGGTCCCCAGTTGGGGGCGTGCAAGAGGCAACCAGTCATTGTTTCTCTCCCCTCTCTTTCTCCCTCCCTCCTCTCTCTCTAAAAATAAATAAATAAAATCTTTTAAAAAGTGACAACAGCCAACACACCAATAGCCATCCAGTGTGAATGAATCAAAGTTATATCTATTTTATGTCAGATTGGCAAAAAATACATATTTTGGTATGCTGCAGAATTTTAGTAATTAGCTTATGTGTGCCATGAGAGGAAAAAAGTTGAAAATCGCTGATATAATATACTGGTTCTCAACTTTGAATTTAAATTTCAACTTTGGCTTCATATTACAATCATCCAGGAAACATTTTCAAACATTTTCTAATCTATACTCCATATCAATTAAATCCCAGAATCTAGGGGTGAAACCCAGTCATCAATATTCAATATTTTTTTAACTTCTGGGTGATTCCAGTGTGAGTCAAGGTTAAGAAAGAACCAACAAAGCAGATTTCTACATTACAAAGTATGTTACAATGATTAGATCATTATTTCAAATTGTGTTTTTCAAAGGCAGTTAATTAATAAATAGAAAATAGTGTAACAATGGAAATTTTTGAGAGGCTTGCATCTCTATTTTAAACTTTAAGGCTTAAAGTACTTACTGTTTGGGTATTTAATAAATATTTTATCTTTTGAAAATATATCCAGCAAAGACCTAATGAAGAATGTAGACCTCTGGCTGAAAATTTTTGCTTTATTTGATTTGCCCTCAAGCATTACTTCTCAAACACTAATGCTCATGCGAATGTGTTGTATATCTTGTAATGCTGTAGATTCAGATTTAGCAGGTATAGGGGGCGGGGTATGAGAGAGTTTATTTCTATAACATGATGCCAAAATTGTTGGTCAGAGGACCATGCCTTGGTGACAAGACCCCTGAATCTCTGCCATAATAATTTAGTCAGTGACATTAATTGGGAGGGAATAGCCCTCTTTATAAATATGTTAAACTTAGGACTTTCACCAGAAAAATAATGGACATATGCATGTATATACCTACGCATACCTTTCCAGGGAAGTCATGCATTTATTCGATGAATACCTTTTTATGAGTACCGAGTTGTTTTTTGGGTGCTAATTATAGAGTGATGGACAAGATAGACAAGATCCCAACTCATGGAGCTTTGATTGTAGTGTTGAGGGACAAAACACCACCAAGTGAATGAACAAGGCATGTCACATAGTGATAAATGCCATAGGATAGCATACATGGTCATGTGATGAATAGATTGGATTGGGAGAGTGCAGGAAGTGGTCTGGTAAATGGGTCTGTCTGTGGAGACATCTTGGCCAAGACCTGAATGCTAATATCTGGAGGGAAAACATCCCAGGCACTAAGCTCAGAGGGTCTGAAGTGGAAATGAGCTCAGCATTTTCAAAAGACAGAGAGCAGCTGGTACAGTGGGCACAGAGCAGATGAGGGAGGCAGTGGCAGATGGTGACTTCAGAGGGGCAGAGTCAGATCACTCAGAGCTTCGTAGGTGACAAGGAGGCTGCTTCCGCCCCACTCACTTGCCCAAGCCTATTTTTAGACCCTAAGGGAGTCACAGTCTCCATTTTAACAACTCCAGACAGAGATGCTAATTTAAAAACGAACAAAAAAATGTCTTCTGGTAATGAAAGGTTCAGAGAATACACCTGAAAATCCAGAGGAAGGAGGTAAGTAAGCTCAGGACAGAGCCATTTTCTGGATCCCCAGACCGGCAGTGTCTGGAGCAGAGCTGCCAGGCACAACTGCTTGCTGAATCATTGCATGTTTAAGCTCCTATTTGTGAGCAAAATTTTACAAAGAGGCCTCTAGTTGTCATTCTGCCTCTCCCTACTGCAGAATGCTAGGACATCCCAGCCTACCCAGGATGCTCTCAGGGAGCTTGACATCTCTTTTCTTTACTTCTTCACCATCAACTACTCAGCAACGTAATGGCTTTGTGCTAGCATCAACCTTATTTTGCTGAGTTGTGAGAGCTCGACTGAGGCTTTATTCAACATTGCACCTGCTTTGGGAGGTATGGTGAGACAACCTGACTTTGCACAGCCTCCTTTCCTTAAAGTGCCTCTTAAGTGGCAATTGTCTTTTAACTCTCCTGTGCCGAGGGCTGGCTTTGAGACTATAACAGTCTGTAAAGCAGCTGCACCATCCAGATTAAGAAGATTTAATTAATACTTTATTTTTTCCAGAGATCCTCTTAGATCCCTAGATTACAGGAAGGAAAATGCACCGGCATTCTTATTTCTAATTTATTCTTTTCTTCAAGTGAATCTGACAATAAAGGATTTAAAATCCTAATTCTAATTTGATAGCAGTTGGATGAAAACAGCACCGAACCACAATCCCGCTGGGCAACCTTTAGATTGGGTGGTTAAGAAAGGTGGCCCTGGCCTTTGCTGGGCCTCAGTTTCTTCATCTATAATGAAGATATTGAATTAAATAAGCTTCTAAACCAGGGCCAGTCGTGTAAAGATCCTCCCCTGAAAATAACACCCCACTGCCCACACACAAACGAAACAATGAAACTTTATTACACACACGCACCCCAATCAGTTTTTAAAATTTTGCCGTAAGTGTATTTTGCTTTATCATTTTCTCCCTTGGAAACTATTTTGTACAATACAAAATTATTTTGTAAGTTGAATGCTTAGCCCTCATTTTGTGAGGTGATCACATTTAGGGGGCAGGAGAGGCACTGTTCTGAAACCTCGTTGTCCACCAAATGGATGGGGTATCCAGACAGGGACCTCTATTCTAAAAAAAATATAGGGGGCACTTATGAGATAGATGCCAGCTCCAAACACTCTATAAAAAGTAATATTCTGCTCTGGTTGGTGTGGCTCAGTAGACTGAGTGCCAGCCTATGAACCAAAGGGTCACGGGTTCCATTCCCAGTCAGGGTATAGGCCTGGGATGTGGGCTGGGCCAACCCCCCAGCAGAAGACGCACAAAAGGCAAAACCACACATTGAAATTTCTCTCCCTCTCTTTCTCCCTCCCCTCCCTCTCTAAAAATGAATAAATAAAAAATATATTTTTTTAAAAAGTAGCATCCGTTTGTATAACTCTCTTAATAGAAAGCAATCTGTGGAACTAGGATCTTTTTCACTGCTATGTCTCTAGTGCCTACAACAGTGCCTGGCACATAGTAGGTGCTCAGTATATATTGTTCAATAGATGGAGCCAGGTATTAGTGCTTCAGCTTTGGTGGCTTCTAGCAGTGCCGCACTTTCCATGAGAACGATGCCCGGGAGCAGGGAAGGGGTAGGGTTGGTAACACAAACCTCCAGCTTTACTTCTTTCTTTAGGATTCATTATCCTTGAACATTTTGAGACTGAATTTCAGAAGTCTCAGATAAAGTAGGTGGAGACAAATTTTTTCCCAATCCACCTATCCTTTCCTTTCCTCATTAGAAGGGTCTGAGTATGAGTCATATGTTACAATGCATGTCTGCTGCAAGACAGGAATAATTTCTAAGGATCCAATTATGAATGACTTGTAAACTTATGCATTCTTTATTTATCTATTATAGAAATCCAGATATTTAAATGGTTAGCTTAAATCAAAATCATTTCTACTAAAGATATAGATCTCACATTTCAACAGATTCCTACAGTTAGCACATTTTGCTCATAAGTTGAAAGAAGATGAGAGTCGAACTAAAACTTTTTTAAAAAGATTTAAAATTCTTACAGTTCTTTCAACAACGCTGTGCTCATGCAGTAAATCACAGCTGAAGTTGCTTCAACAATGGTGGACCATTTGGAAATCATTTGTGTATAAAAAATACATAGAATTCAAGTCTCTTTGGAAAATCAGATGCTAAATAGCCCCTGGATCCCGGTAGCTGTTATGAAAGCAGAGGCACCTTCCCATTGGCTGAGAGGATTTACCCAGATGTCTGGCTTTCACATAAAAGACAGAAACCATTGAAGTCAGCTTCCACTTCCACTCAAAGGGTGATAATATAAACAGCAAAAAAGAATATGGCAAGACTATTGTTACTTTTCCTTCCAGGTCTTGTGGTCGTAGGCACCGTGCACGGAATGTTTATGGACAGACTCGCTTCCAAGAAGCTCTGTGCAGATGACGAATGTGTCTGTAAGGACTTTTTAAATGTCTTTTATTATTTTTCTATTAAATAATTGAAAAACTATCCACTAACAGCATAAAATCTAATTGTTCTTTGAAGCATAACTTCTCTAATGTGTATGTGATTGGCATTGTTTCTTCTGGTATGTACTTTTAGTGTGTTACCATAGAAAATTCACTTGGCTATGATTCTGTTGGCTGCAGTTTTCATGCTTTGGATTTCTTATTCTGTTTGAACTAAACAAGAGCTGTGAATGGGTGGTATTAGTCACTCTGATTTCCTAGTTTTCTGATCTGCTCTGCCTTTTTACCGTTTTAGAATCCAGGGATTCTAAAAGGCAGCCAGTCATTCAATGTTTTGTTTCATTTTTTTCTTCCAGATACTATTTCTCTGGCCAGAGCTCAAGAAGATTATAATGCCCCAGACTGTAGATTCATTAATGTTAAAAAAGGGCAGCAGATCTATGTTTACTCAAAGCTGGTTAAAGAAAATGAAGCTGGAGAATTTTGGGCTGGCAGTGTAAGATGAGACTATTAAAAATATACACACATCTTGACATATGTTGCTCATGAGTTTTTCCTATTGCCTATTATCTTCAATGCATTTTAATGTTTAAAACTAGCTGTTATGAACACTGTAAATATTGTAGATTTAAGTACAAAAACTCATATATATTTGATTTTATTACATTTTGAAGAAACAATGAAAATTTTATAACAAAAACCCAATGTAGGTTTATGTGATGTTTTTGCAAAAACGACAACAACAAAAAACTAGTCAAATACATGGGAACTTGAATATCCCAAAGAATTTGAAACTTATTCAAAACTGAGCGGATTTGCCAAGTAAAAGCATGCATGTTGTCAGTCAGTCTGTGTTTTAATATTTTAAAGGAAACTTTAGCCTCCCTCTTTAATTCCAAAGAGTCTGGTATTTTTGTTTGTTTGTTTTTGTTTTTGTTTTGTTATTAGTTGAAAACATGTAGGATGGGCCTTGGGGAGGGATGAAGCAGGATTGATTTACGGTCCTCATCTGAAGGGCCACAGTTAGAATCTAAAGTAATGAAAAACTAAATCTTAAATTCACTCAAGTATCTGTTCACTTAAATTTTTTAAAACTGAGAAATATAAGTAATTTAAAATCAAAGTGCTGATTTACTTTTAAAAAACTGACTATTTACTTATGGTTCCAGAAAGATTTCAGGCAGCTCCCATGATTGCATAAAATAAAGGAATGCTGAAGTAGTGAGACCAGTGACTGGGCCACAGAAGGGTAATACAGAGTTTCTGTGGGTCGACTAGCTGCTCTAAGTGAACTCCGAATACAGGTCTGAGCCTCCCAGATCCAGAGTCCAAAGCAAGGCTTTGGCAGTTATCTTATTTTTATTAACAGCAAAGGGGATGCCTGAGTGTTTCTCAATGAGGACTCACGTCTACTTTCCCTAACTGTTGTGCTTCTGTGTATGTACTCAGGTGTATGGTGACCACCATGAGGACGAGATGGGAACAGTGGGCTATTTCCCCAGAAACTTGGTTGAGGAGCAGCACGTGTACCAGGAAGCCACCAAGGAAGTCCCAACCACGGTAAGTATCTCAAAGGTGGTCAGAGAAATATTCAGACCCTGAGGTAATGTAGGCTAGTGTTTAAAATGTGTCCTGTAATTTAGAAGATAGAAGGTATATAGGACAAAAGCCCCTAATTTCCAATGGTGACTTCTGAGGCAGTGAAGTTTGGGAGGGCATTCATACTTGCCATCAATGTTGGAAGAGAACTGAACTTTCTCCACTGACTTCCTTTGGTTTTAGATGGTTATTCATGTCACAAATAAAGAAACCAAAATAATATTATCTGACTCTTACTGATGGTTACACACTAATAAGTGTGTAAAAGATGGGCTTGCTAAAGACAGCTTGGGAAAAAAATAGCACTCATATTTAATAAAATCAAAACATTTGGAAAAAATCTTTGTCTTATTTTTTGTGGTAGATAAGACTCCACTTATGTATGAAAAAAATTACACTCTTTCCAATGCCTTGGGGTCATGGAAACCAAGGACAGAAATAAAAGATCCCTTTTGAGCTACTTTGTAAGGTGGTTATTTTGAAGCTATTCTCCTGGAGCTAATTGCTGTGCTAAACAACTCCAAAATATTGCCCAATCTCCATAAATGGGAATCACTTGTCATCATTTAGCATTGAGCTTGAATGTATCAAATAACCATAAATTAAACGTGTATTTGAGAAACTTCATTTTTAAATAATTTTTTATTTAAAGTGATAATTATGTCATAATTGTTGGGTTTTACTTATTTTAAATCCAAATTAACCTTTGATTACATATGATTTTAAATAAAGAGGCTACATCAGTTTTCTGGCCCTGCCTGTTCAGTTCAATCTCTTTTTCCTTTTTTTTTCCCTCCAGGATATTGACTTTTTCTGTGAGTAAGAAATTAGACAAATCTGCAGATAGAAAGAACATACCAAAATCAAGAACAAAGCAAAAACAAACAAGCAAATAAACAAAATATGTGTCCCTTATTTCTGACTTGTCTCCAGGATTTGTTACCTTACAGGAGGGCTAGGGTTTGGGGCCAGAGGTGACAGAAAAGGAAGGAAGAGCTTCAACTCAGTCTGCTTTTCTGCTGGCCT
This sequence comes from Mormoops blainvillei, assembly GCA_004026545.1. Classification (NCBI taxonomy): domain Eukaryota; kingdom Metazoa; phylum Chordata; class Mammalia; order Chiroptera; family Mormoopidae; genus Mormoops; species Mormoops blainvillei. Next base: position 66,491 of record PVJD01000613.1, on the reverse strand, counting down.
GGTCATCAGTGCATCGTTTGGCTCAAGAGGGTGCTGGAAATCAGAGAATGATTTTTCAGCCTTCTCTGACAGGGGGGTGCATGTAGAAGATGGTTTACTTGTAGCTATTTCTAAATAGAAATTCCTCTCAGCTCTTAGGCTTCTTGTATAAACTTGGTAGATCACACAGTTCTTCTCTTTGGACATGTTTTCTGTGTATTTGTCTCTACGGAAAATTGGAGTGTTATAATGTACCCGAAGGGACTGTATCATCGAAGAGTACTCTAGGATTGTTGTTACATTTAATATTTGATGGCTTTGGGATGTGAAGCTGTTGGTGGGGCAATGCTATTTGGAAACACAGATGTTTGGACTATGCTTTTAAATTTATCTTTTAAAAAGGTCTCAGAAATTATTTCGACCGAATAATTTCACCTTCTCAATGATCAGTTTACTTCTCCCCAAATTTTAAATATGTATGTGTATATATAATTGGGATGGGACAATTTATAAAATATTTTTAATGAAATAGTTTCCATTTAATCTGTACTATCACTTCAAGTGAAAAGACACAGAAAAAAGAGTCTGTGGGTTATTTTCTCTATTTCCACTTCAACTTTGAATGTCCTCTTCCTGTGCAAATTCCCCCAGTCAAGGACGATGTATCAAGAAAATCTGGTGAGGGATGCAGGCTTGTTCGTTCCAACGGACCCTAAGTTTTTCTATATTTAACTGGAAATCTTCTTTGGTTTTGTATTGCAAATGTAATTCTTTTGATGTAGTACTGAGTTTTGTTTGTTTGTTTACAAGTAATTAAAATGTCTGTACTAGACTAAAAAAAATTAGCAATTTCTAACTTCATTTTTTTTTTAACAATTTTACCTTGGGAGGGGGTGCTTGAGATTGGGGTTTGTTCCTCAGTTTTCTGTGGTCTGGTCATCTGACAAGCCTGAAGAAGAGGCCATGTAAGGCAAATTGGAGACTTGGACCCCAGGGTCATTTTTATCTGTGTCTATTGTGACTTTGGGTGCATATATTTTTGCCAGATTATTATGAAGTTCAGTCAGGTAAATGATACAAAAAGAAAGGAAAAGAAAAGAAAAGAAAAAGGAAAGGAAAGGAAAAAAGAAATGCCTAAAAAACCCCCAGACTCACTAGTTTGTTTCTATCTCACTTTATTCTATTAAAAGTTTCAGGCAGCATGTAGAGCTCACAACACACTTTTAAGGTAAGAGGTGTTTATTCTACCTTTGTTTCTATCTGTCTCTCACCTGCTGGCTCCCCCATTCCAGGTTCCCCATCACCCTTTGAGACACCCCGGGAGCCCCATTGTGCTCTCAGTCTGCCCAACGTCCCCCATCTGCCTGGCCTCACGCGCCCAGCCTCACTCCCCAAGCACAGGGCTTCCAACGGCAGCTTTCTCCCTCACCCCAGTCAGCTCCTGTCCATCGGACGGATATCTAACTTTTCTAAGAGAAAAGCGCACTGAGTGGTGGAGGGTGAGGGTTTGGGGGGCAATGAAGCCTCTGGGGCCCATTCCCACTTGGGGAATATTCCTTCCTTTCTTCCCACTAAGAAGAGCAAGGACATGTTAAGGACTCTAAGAGGCGGGGAAACGCTGACGTTGTTGGTTCGCAACCCCAGGAGTTCCCTGCGTTAAATCTGAAACGGGCCCCTGTACCTGGAGGACAAGGAGAGCAGGAAGAAAGAGGCGGCCACTCCAGGTCCGTAGCCGGCAGTTTAAGAAGCAAGCGGACTTTTGTATGAGGCTACCAATGACCTCCTCTCAGTGTGACTGAGTGCAGCAGAACTTTCTGTGCAATAAAGCTTTATAAAACCCTAGCATATTTCATGTGCTGCGAGGAAAGAGGAGTTGAAGGTGTCAGTGCCTTTAGCATCACCCGCCCTTGACTCTAGGTAAGTGTGGGCATTTATTGCTTCTCATGTCTATTGGTTGAGAAGACACTTGTGTCCTCGTGGATCCTATTCAACACGAGAAAATATAAAGCTCATTTGTGTAGTATTTAAACAAATCTCTGGAGGGAGACGGTATTTCATCTCTGAGCGGAGAGAAGAAATAGGAGCTAGCACTAGGAAGAAAACCTCATTTCTTTAACCATCAGCTTACATCTCTCTGAAATGGTGAAAAAAATAAGAGAAAAAGAAATTACACAAGCTAATACTACTCCACCTTCTACCCTTGAAATGCAATTTTCGTGACTTAATGTCTTCTCAGCTGTGTCCCCTACAAACATCAGGGTATATCAGTAATTCAATCAGCAAATGGCATATCGATCCACATGCTTTATATAACTACCCTCTAACCCATCATTAACAAAGACAGAGAATGCTCCCCAACCCATGATTTAAATATTTTTCTAAGTGGAAATGACTTTTCTGTCACATGTGAGCAATTGTTTTAATCATTTTTCTCAAGTAAACACTGTGCTAAACCCAGTATATTTGGGAGGTAAAAAATGAGGTGGTGCTACTAATGTCTCACCCTCCTTTCCACAACTCATCTCTTGTTATCCTCCCCCGCCCCTTTTCCTATTTGCTTCACCATGTGAATTTATTCTGGATAAACGAACCAGTGGAGATAGGAATGTTAATTTGTTTGAGCAATCCTATGTCAAGCTGGAAAAAAAAACAACTCAAAACTTTTGTCCCTCCTCCTTCTCCTCTCCTCTGCCCCTTATGACTCCAAAATGATTTAAGGGCCTTTTTTTATCTGCTTCCAGATTTTTTATTTCTGAGTCTTAAGTTACTGCTATTAATGCCACCACCAATGGAGTTGCAGACGAAGCTCAGGCTTTGACCCCCAAGGGCCACAGACAGGCACACTGGTTCCTGGGAAGCAGCCTCGGCCATGCTCAGAGGGTCAGTAGACAGAATGGGTCAGCTGTACAAACGTGCAGGGTCGGTCTGTCCTGCGGGAACAGGCCGAGGAGCTCTTGGGACACGCTAGGTGACTTGTGTGCCCATATCCCACTGATATATGAAGCAGACAGATAGACGATCACGGGGAAAAGGAACCAGTGATGTTTGAGCATGAACTGTAAACTAGTGTTTTAGATGAGGTTCCCCGGAAGCAGATCTTGAGATGAGGATTTAGGGTACAGAGATTTATGGAAGAATGATTCTCTGGGAAAACAGGGAGGGTGAGAGGAACAGCAGAACAGGTCAACGAGGGTGCAACCCTACAGTGTCTGTTTCTGCCTGATCCCACCAGGGCCTCAGGGTTGCAGTAAGTTACTCCTCAGAGGCTGCCTGACCTGAGACAAGGAAGCTGAGCTTCCTCGGCCCGTTGGTCATTGATTAAGGGTTGCCGCGGGCGAACATCCTCTCCAGGCAGCTCTGGCCTTCTCTGCATATGGGCAAAGTGGACTCAAGTTGGCTGTAAGTACCGAGGGTGCATAATAACACTGAAAGGTCATTCAAGGGCACTTGGGGGGAGCATTAATGTTCTCTATTATAGACCTGCTGTGCACAAGGTGCTTTTCACTTTAGTTCGTCTTCCCAGAAATCTGTGAGCATGCATGATCCCCTACCAGAACCTTCGTGGGACAAGTAGAGGCAACCTGGTCTCACATTTCCCCGTAGATCAGCTTCCAGGGGCCCTGAAACTGAGATGTGAAAGTCAGCGCTAGTGAGAAACTTCAGTGGGACCAGGGTGACATCCAGTGGTGAGCTTTGGACCTGGCACACAGAGAGAGATTTCTAAACTTGAGTTAGCAGCCCAGGATGTGAGCATCCTTCAGAGCATTTAGAAGCATCAATATCAGGTCCACCTCCTCGGATGGACCCTATATACTTCACTCCTCCCCTACAACACATACAGTCTTAAAATCTGCTTGTCACATGGCATAGAGAGGGCTATTAATACGCTTTTATTGCTGACTTTAAAATGAATTCAAATAATTTGAAAGTTCACACATTAGAGGAAAGCTGACATTTCATTTTCAGATCTGTTTTGCATGTTCACCTTGGATATGGGGCCCAAAGAATTTATAGGTTATTTTAGTTGATTTAATCCATTTATAGAAAAGCAGCAATGGTCCCTTGAGCTCAGAGAGTTGAAGCTTCTCTAGAGAACAATTAGTATGACCCCCAGCCCTCTCCAGGGCCCTCTCCAGGGCTGAAAGGCACATGACTCAGTGTCCCAGATCACTTACTTACAAAGTGTGGGAGCAGGGACCTGCAGCCACACAAAGCTGGCATTAAGATCATAAGCTCTCCATGACGCCACGCTGGGATGGGATTAAAGAAGCAAATCTGGGTTTCTGCTTAATCCACCCAACAGCTCAGTGCTCTATGGCAGGGTTCCCCAACATCCAGGCCTCCAACCAGGACTGGTCAGGGCCTTTTAGGAACTGGGCCACACAGCAGGAGGAGAGCTTGAATGTAACGGGCTTGAATCATCCCAGAACCTTCCACCTCACCCCTGGTCTATGGAAAAATAGTCTTCCACGAATCTGGTCCCTGATACCAAAAAAGTTGGGGACTGTTGCTCTATGGGAACCAGTTTGACCACATTTTCCACCTCCTCCTGGGGACATTTGGCAATGTCTGCATACATTTTTGATTGTCAAAATGGGGGGCAGTACTGGCAAATGTCCGATAGCACCCAAGAGAGCCCCTGACCAAGAATGTCCGAGGCCCCAGTGTCAGTACTGTCCTGGTTGGGAAAGCCTACTCTCTAAAGGATGATATCAATCAGTGGGTAAACTTTGAAAGAATGATAAATGCTAGAAAGGCCAAAGCAATTACATGGTTGTGCGTTTGTTCTCCAAGTCCAGTCTGGATTGTGTGTGTGTGTGTGTGTTTGTAATGAGCCATCAGGTAGAGCTGGATTCCTGAAAAATATGTTTGTGCCGGGTTATCTTGACTCACATACACTGCACCTTCTGTACTTTGACGGAATACAGAGAGCGCCTCCATCTTGCAATCAGCTTTGTACAAATGAGCGTTTGCAATTCTTTTCCTTTAGAAGTTTAAACGTGGTCCTTTTGCTTCCTGCTCTAGTTGTGTACGCTCTTACTCCAGAGGCAACATTTCACCAAACGCCCTTTATCAGCCCCAGGAGGCCCCGAAGCTCCTGCAGGGCTGACACATGACAGACCGAAGGCTATTTGCATTTCTTCTCACATCCTTCTGTTTCCAGTCTTCTCTAGGAGACTGCTTAATTGCTTTTCAAACACCTATCACATCCTCCTAGCTTTACAGCTTCTTCCAGAGGATGATTACAATGTCCTATTATTTTTCAAGCAAAAGCGGAGCTTTCTCCCCAGTTGGTAATGTATGCACTGTCAATATCAGTAACTCCAGCTGTCCGTGCCCCGCATGGATCTCACGCTCCTTTATTTCTCCTCCTGTGTTATCGTCATCCTGCTTAACCTTTCTCAGGAGAGCTTCCTAGGCACACAATTATATTTATGGTCTCTGTACATTTGTGAATACAATTAAAATTTAAATACTGTACATTCAGCCTCATGTTGACATTTCTCATTCCTTAGAGGGAGAATTTACTTAAACATTAGTAGCTAAATGTGCAATGTACTTCTCCATGAGCACTTAAGTCCTGAGATGGAGAATGATACTATGCAGTTCTCATCGATTAGCATTGGGGGTTTGTTTGAAAGAGTTATGTCACGGGAGACCTAAAGCCTAATTTGATGTTTGTTACTTTACCGTATAGTAGAAGCAGAAATGAGTGTAGATTTTTGAATAAAACCTAACTTAACTTCTGCTTGTTACAGTTCATGAGCTTGAATAAGGCTTGTGCAATTTATTTTTTGAAGTTGCTACTGAATTTCAGTTTAAAAAAGGAAAACATTCCCGCCCTCCAGTGACATAGTATTGCATTTTTCCAAATGAACAGTCTGAGCAACAGCAAAGTAAAAGACGGCTAGAATACACACTAGAGGTTAGAATTCGGGTTCAGGTACTCCAGGTCCTACACTCTCATTCTCTCAACCCTTCTCCTCTTCTGAGATGCCGAAAAAGGGAGGGGCATCCACGAAGCACAAGAACCAAGTGAGTTGCAGAATATCAGCCTAATTAACCACAGGCGAGCATCCAAGTATGCCCGCACCTCCCCAAACAGGGCTTCTGAGGCAAAGGCCGGACTGGAGAGTGTGGCTGAGACTGGGAAGTTTGCATAAGGTTCCGTAGTTCCTACTTCCTTGAATCTCGGTTACTTGGGTCTGTGGCAAACGCCTCAACAGCCAGGTGGACAGAGCTGATCGTACTCAACTACAGGGGAGAAATTATAACAACAGAGAGGAAGAAGAACAGATGCCCCCATACCAAATGGTCTATGACACTTGCATCTCTTTACCTGATGGCATTTATAGTCACTGGAGTTTGCTCTACTGTTCCAGAGCAGTCGGGGAGCAGCCAAAAATTAGCATGTCCTGAGAGAAACCCTTAACCAATGACTGATGGGAGTTGGTGTTTAATACATCAGCACCTCCCCCCTGGACGGGGATAACTCTTAAGTGTGTAGTCTATACTGTCCCCCAGAGATCCGGAGTGAAACTGAGCTTCAGGTGCCTTGCTGGGTAACGCACATTCCTGGCTGTCTTCTCCTCCCTTCCTCACTTTCTCACTGCCCTAGGGTGTTCTCCGGAATCACCACCCAAAGAAATTACTTCTACTCATATCCGTGTTTCAGGGTCTGTCTCTCTGGAAACCTAGCCTAAGACAAAATGTGTGGCTGGGTCTGTCCTTAATAGCCAGGCCCTGTCCAGGGAAGCCGGAAGCCAAACAGGATGGCAGAAGAAGACCTGGCACACAAAGGTGCAGGAGGTGAAAGACAAAGAGCAGGCAGAGCTGTACGTCTTCTAAGCCCAGGGTCCCACCCTCTAGAACTCGGCCCAGTGAGTGTCTCCGATGCTGACCATTACGATCTGCGATTCCCTCTCCGCTGCGGGAGAGGCGGTGGAAAGCAGAGTGGTAGAAAGGTCATGGTTTTTTCTCTCAGATTCCCCAACCCCTACAATAAAACGTTTTTTAAAGCCCAAACAAAAAGCTTCCCCTCTCAACAGTTCGGGTTTACCCCAGGCGATTCCTGTTTCAGGGTGGCAGAGGCTGCAGACCGCCACTGGTTAGAGCTCCGGGGGAGCTCACATCCCTGCAGGAAGGCTAAAGAATATTTGTCTCCGCTTCATACTCAGAGCTTCCTGTACCATCCCCAGCCTCCCGTGGCTTCCAGATTCATCACGGTGGGACTTAACTATTCAAACAAGGCAGTTCTGAAATTCCTCTGCTTTCTGATATGAACAGGACTCAGAGCTATGAAAAGCTTGTAATGCAGCCTTTTGAGTGTATTTTCTTAAAAGGCAAGATTATGCTTGGAGCAAAGGTTAGGCAAACATTTGCTTAATGCCTTAGAATTCAACAGACAAGAAACATTTTCTCACGTCAGGAAGCTGAATAAAATAGCTGTTGGTGAAGGTCAAACCAGCAGGTCTTTACTTAAAGGTCAAACCAAAATATAATGGGAAAGATAAAAAACAATTTGATATAGGCCTTTTTTTTTTTTTTTAAGGGAGACTGGTTCTAAGTGGAGATTTGTTCCTTCTTTCAAAGTTTCAAAAGTTCATATGTCAGATTTTGAATCATAGCTTTTCTCAAAAATAGATGTAATTGAAGGAGTGCAGCCAAATTGGCCCTTAGCACAGCCTAAAATTTAAACAGGGGGAGAGTGACTAAGAGTTTGGAGGGGACAACCTCCCCTTTCCCAGGACCACACAACCGCGTGTCCTGCCCTTTCGTGGTACCTGCTCTGAAGCCGCTCCCGCGTCGCAGACTGCCAGGCCCAGGATCCCGTTTCCCAAGGGGACAGGCAAGTTGGAAATAAAGCAGCCATTCTCCAATTATGGGCCTGTTATGGGCCAGGAACCACATTTCACGGGTGAAACTGGTGCAGTGTCTTCCTGACAGAAGAAGGAATTACAGGACCTGGCAGGATGCTAGGGATGATACCCAGATTTGGGAAGCTTCTCAATTTTCTGGAAGCCCTATGGGTGGGAGATCACCAATACTTAGGGCAGACTCCAAGCACATTCTTGTTCTACGACCAAAAGAATGAAGAGGTGGGAATGCTGTTTGGTGTCTTCCCAAGTCTTTGTCCATGCTCTCCCAGAGGAAGCAGCAGCACATTTTCTCATTCTGTAATGGATGTGGAACGAGGTTCAGGACAAGGTGTAGGCTGAGGTTCAGGACAAAACCCCCATAGCCATCACGTGGCTGATGGGAAAGCAGAACAGGGCCATTGAGAGTTACCTTGCGTATCTAAAGAGCTTGGCCAGTGTTTTAGTGATACTAACAGCTGTGCCTGCCCCCAGTGGGAGCCAGGGAGATGGGCCTGATTAACTCGTGATGTGCCATAGCCAGGAGGCGTTCCCTGGTTACTGGGCCTCACCTGCGGGAGAGGTTTGGAGGAGGTTCCCCTAAATCAGGGGGGCAAGCCTGCCCAGGCTAACAATGGTAGCTGGAGAAAGGCAGAAGAGACCCGAGTACCGGTAGGTGTAACCCTTTGTGGGACAAGTCGGAAATGGGGTTACAGAGGAGGAGCAGGGTAAAGATTTAAACCCAAGTGTAGGGCAGCCATGCTCTCTTAACCATGCGGCTTGGGAAGGGTCTTGGCCACATGATTCGAAAGGATGCAGACTGATCCACAGCGACCCACCATGAGGAGGGGCTATACAGTTTTGGATTAAGAGTGGGAGCCTAGCTGATCACAGATGATTAGGAGGAGCCAGAATATAGACAGGAACCTGCCTAGCCAAGCCATGGACTTCTGCTTTTCTAAGAGACGGTACCCCAGGCTGGTATACTCTGAGATGGACCTGGTTTGGCAAAAGGAGGCCGCACTGTGTGTGTTTATGGGTGTTTAGTTTTAAAGGACTTTGGGACTTAAAAACAGAATTCCACCATTAATCTGAACCTATATAACTTCTGAATAAATAGTTCCTTTCTTTTTCATAAACTCTGGCATTGGGAGTCACAGGTTTTTTTTCAGTGGTGGGCAATAGAACCCAGTGGTTCCCTTACTGTCCCACCTGATATAATCAAACCCTCTCAGAAATTTCTTTGAACTTGTTACATGGTATAAAAATGGCACTCTAATATACTTGGATTTGCCAGATGGTTTTTCTTGATTGAGACTTATGGCAGGTAGTTCACTTCTCTAAGATTCATTAGTACTAGTTACATTTTGAAACACTGATTTACTAGTTGGTAGTCACTGTCCTGAATCCACTCTAGTGTCTCACTACTGCAACCCTGCCTTACGAACTCCTCCTGTGGAATCACCAGGACCTCCAACCATTACAAGGTTAATGCCCAGAAGAGCTCCTGCCCCCAGGACTCTGCTCCATTCTAATGGACTGGTGCTCGTCACTCTCAGTTTTACTGATCGAGTGGGACTCAACCCTCTGTACTCCCTTCTCACTGGGATCTGACTGGTCCTTACTGCCTCAGTAGCTCTCTGATAGCTCCAATGTATTTCATATATTTTGTCCAGGTTTTTTTGGTGAGAAAGTTGGTATACAATAAGCTAGTCTATCACTACTGGAAGCAGGAATCATCCATGGACCTTTTATGTGAGATAGATGGAGCTCCTGAGGGTTCAGTTACTTGCAGCCCAATGAATTCCTAACTGATAAGCTTGCTATCTCTAGGACCTTGCCCTGTGCATGATCCATGCTCAGGTGGTCTGTGTAAAGATTTGGGCATGGGGGCTAAAGAGAAGGAAGTTGATCAGGCTGCCTTGAATGGAGGAAGAAACCATAAATGGAGCAGAATCTTGGAAAAAGTAAGTTCTTCAGGGTAGGATAATTTGGATTTCTTCATTGTGAAAAAAAGGAATAAATCTATAAAGTATACTAACAGAATGAAAGGGTTATTAGAGAGAAAACTTAGGAAACTGCTGAGTGGTGTTATTTCTAATCCAAATTAATAACTTGCTGGAAATCCAAGAGGAAGGCATTTTGTCTTAGCTTTGCCATTAAGCACAAAGCTGAAACTTTTGGTACATGATTTATAACACCCAGAGCTCTGTAGCTTTCATTAAAGAGTACTAAATAAATGCTGATACAGCCCAAGATGTCCCAGAGCCTGGGGTATCAGAGAAAAAAGGCTTTTTCCAAGTTGAGACTCCAGGCAGCAGGAAGAAGCCCCTGGGTGTGAGTAGCTTAAAGGAGAAACATAATTAAAACACACACGCCCACATACACACAAGACATGGGTAGTAGATAGATATAATCTACATTAATCTCATGCCTCCGAGACAGGTTCGTACTTTCTAAAGTTAGTCCCATCAACATGTCCCCTTTTTCGTAGTCTACTTACAATGAGCATAGTCTCCATAAAGAGGTGGCAGGTCGAATATCTATTCCTTCCCTTTGCATCTGGGTGGGCCTGTGACTACAGTAGAAGTGATGCTATGGGACTTCAAAGGATAGGTCATAAAGGGCAATACAACTTTCTCTGGCTTTTTCAGGACTCTTGACTTGGGAATCCTGCCACCAGCCACATGGAAAGGCCACTGTAGGTATTCTAACCACACACTAAACTGACAGCCAGCAATGGCCACCCATCATAAATGTCACCATCAGTGGCAATGTGAGTGAGTGAGGCTTTCAAAGATTCCAGTCCCCAGCCTTGGAGCTGCCCCAGCGGAAGCTGCCAAAAACTTCCCAAAGTGCAGGTTCATGGGCAAAAGGAGTATCGTTTTAAGCCACCAATTTTAGGAGTGGTTTGTTAAGCAGCAATAGCTAACTCTCCTTTCCTGCCTCTGAAGTTAATGTTTATGAAGAGTTGCTCAGGTGTCACTCTCGACAAAGAGTGGACCTGGAGAGACACAGAGCCCTCCAAATGTCTTAGCTGGTCCATGTGAACAGCTGAAAACAAGCTCTGGTTGTTAACAGAGCCTCAGCCTGGCATGAGGGGAGATGCTGGCAGAAGTAAGGAGGGCAGTTCTAACCCCAACCTCTAGATGGTACTGGTTTTAGTTTCCCTGTTGGTAGCTTTGCTGAGAAAAAAATTAAAGTTAAGGGCTGTTTGTCAGAGACCATCTATCGATTCCCCGAATCTACTTTCTCCTCCTTCCTTTATTAACAAGTTCCTGAAGGTTAGCGGTGCACAGACCACTCAGAATGAAGATTCCTGTTGCTGGTGTTTGTAAGGCCTCGTGCCCCTTCTCTGTGGTCCATCTCAGCTCACGGCAGCCCTAGAGACAGGTCCAGGTTCCTTGTCCTGCGTTAAATGTACAGGCTGTTGCTCTGCTCTTTCCTCTCTGAGGCCATGTAAAAACAGGTGTAGAAATGACCCAGGCAGGCAGGGGTAACTGCTTTGGGGACAGTGTTTGGTCAATGGGGGATGGAAGCAGGTGGATAAATGCTACAGCCTCGCTATCCTCAGATGGAACAATTCTGAGCTGTGTTCTACAGTGTCCCTCCGAAGGCCTTTGTGGGACTAAACTCCAGCTGCCCAGAGCAGTAAGCAGCTCATTAATGCTCCTTTTATTGGCTTTTCTCTTTTCACTGTCCACTTTCCCTATTCATCCTCTTCTATATTTTTGGAATTGCCTCCCAAATAAACTGCTTGTGCCTAAGTCCTTATCTTAGGGTCTGCTTTCGAGGGAATCCAAATGAAGACAATTATATTTCCCACCATCACTTGCAGAAAAAAGTGTTCTGTCTGGCCTGCACAGTTAATCTATAAACTTTGATTTCACTTTTGTTGCCCTTAGTCAACAATGATGTGATCTACACTCTGAACTTCCTTAGCATAGCAGTTTGTAAGGTAAACTCCAGAGCCCTCAGAGCCTGGGATCTAGAGTTCAAATCCTGGCTTCACCATTTATCAGCTGTCTGACCTTGGGAAGAAGAAAGAAAAGATAATGATGGTAATAGTGTTCTTACTGTGGGTATTAAATGAAGAAATATATGTAAAGTGGTTTGAAAAAAAATGCCTGATTGGTAATGTTATATCATAAAAATACAGTTTTATATATTTTTAATAAATATCTTCCACTTTGCAATGACTAAAGAATGAGGTGATTCCCACCTGAGTATAAAGGGTTAGAGGATCAAGGCAGGCACTCTGGCTTTGGAACCAAAGCAGGAGAATGCCTGAGCTGCAGCAGGGCTGATTGCGCCAAGAAGACCACTCAACAACCGGCTGTTGCAAAGGGACTTCCTGAAGACCTACCTAACCCTCACACAATTCCTGCAGAAATGGGCACAGGTAGAGGTCCCCAGGTTAGAGAGGAGGAGCAAATGCCGATGCTGCCATGTGGTGCCTAAGGAGCTTGTGAGACTGGTCACATAATTAGGAAGCTCTGAAAAGTGGAAGGACTGTTGAAAGTGTTGCACACAAGGCTGCCAGCGATAAATCAAGACTTAGTAGCAAAAGCCGATGTATGTCCAAGTCCCTGTTTGAGCCACTCAGAAATTTTCATCAGAAAATTTTATAACAGAAGTGGGAAAAACAGCAACTATTAAAGTTAATGATGTTCAATTGTTGTCATGGTATGTAAAGAATCATATCATGGATTCATTTTTAATGCCTTTGGTAATGCTAACTAACACTGCCTTGCCTCACTAAATCTAAAATTAACCTTATGAAATAGGCAATTTTATTATACCCACTTCATGGATAAGAGTATTAAGGGAGGTTAAGTAACTTCATCACACAACTAGGATTTGCTATCAGATAGTCTGGCTACAAGCTCATGATTATAGCCGCTATTCTATAATGAGGAAACTGTAGCTCAAAGTTTAATTTTAAAGTCTTTTTTTTTATATTTCCTGAAAAACATGAAATTTGGAATTTTAAACATTTGTACTGTATTCCTAAGAGACACTGATTGTCTTTTAGTTTTCTCCTCTATGCCATACTCATTTTTCTTCTCTTCTTTTTTAATTGAAATAAATTTCATATAACCTAAAATTTACCATTTTAAAATGTATGATGTCAAAATTTTTAGTATATTCACAATGTTGTTCAACCATTATTACTGTTCAATTCCAGAGCATATCACCCCCAAAGAAACCCTGTACCTATTAAGCAGTAACTCCTCATTCAACCCTGCTCCGAACCTTTGCCAAACACTAACCTACCTTATGTCTCCATGGATTTGGCTATTCTGGAAATTTTCTAGGAATGGAATTATACCATACCTTGTTTTTCTATGTCTGGCTTTTTCATGAAGCTTAATATTTTCATGTAAAATTCAAGATCAGCTTGTCTATTTCTCCAAAAATGAAATCTGAGTTTTGAAATAGGAACAGCTATAACAGGAAAACAATAAAAAAATAAATTTAAAATTTAAAAAACTTAAAAAAAAGAATTGAATTAAATATATTGATCAGTTTTAGGAATACTGCCATTTTAAGAATTGTCTTCCAATCCATGATGATGAGTTTTTTCTCATGTATGTAGGTTTTCTTTAATCTCCTAAACAATATTTTGTAGTTTTCAATGTAGAGGTCTTGCAATTTCTTGGTTGAGTTTATTTCTAGGTATTTTATTCTTCTTGGTGTTATTGTAAATTGAATTGCTTTTTAAAATTTATTTTTCGTTCATTTAAAATATATAGAAATATAATTGATGTTGTATATTCATCTTGTATCCTGCAACTTTGTCAAAATCATTTTTAGCAATAATAGGTTTTTCATGGTTTTAAAAATGTGTTTTCTATATGTAAGATCATATCTTCTGCAAAAAAGAACAGTTTTACTACTTTCTTTCTAATCTGGATATGCCTTTTATTTATGTTTATCTAGGATAACAGAGTTATATAAAAAGTTGTGGAATAAAGGTCTATTTTTTTAATAAGTTGGTTCCCCAAGCAGAAGGAAAAACAGGTATGCTGTCCTTTATGATGACTTTACCACAGACGAGAGCAGTAAATGGGAAAGGCTTGCCCCATAGCGCTGCAGACAGGTGTCAAATAGTTGACTAGTAGGTTGATTGGTGACATTCCTGAAAAGGCGAAAGGAAGGGACAGAGAAAGAATGTGATAAGAGTTTTTGATAATAAAATTTACACTTCTAAAATCAGAAGAAGAGATTAAATGTATAGTTCTTTTTAAAATGCAATTTTCTTCTTTTGTTATAATATTAAAAACTAGGTATAATTTATTTGTCTTTATTTGAGATTAGAGAAGACAACCATGCATAAAGAATGGTAGTGAATAAACTTAGAGCATCTCCAAGATTCTTTTCCAACAAATACTTAGTTAACAAATATTGATTGAGTGCCGACTGTGTGTGCCAAGCACTCTTCTGGGCCCTGAGAAAATGATGGAAAAAATGAAGTCCAAGCTGTTAAAGGAAAAATTTATTAAAGGTAAAATTATGACTCACAAATAAATATAAAATAAAAATGGGTCTCAGTTTTTATTCAATTCATTAATTAATAAGAAAACCAATAAGATACTACAACTATTTCAAAAGAGATTCCAAGAACCAAATATATATAGATGTAAGGAATGATGAAATGAATTTCCAGATGGGCACAAAATGGATTTAATCAGGCAATAACTAATTAAATTCTACAGAATGTAACTCATTTGCCTTTGTATGGCCAAGAATCATTTGCTCATTATCAATTTTTTACAAAGTACAGAGTTATAAACTAGCTCAAAGTCAGTGAAAGGAAGAGAAAAACCATAAGCAGGCTCTGAAAAGACACATCGGAATATCTTTGCCTCTATTACAAAGTTTTTTACAATTTTCTCAAGTAACAGACAACACATATTTGTTCAATGAATTGAAATGATTCAGCAACAAAGGAAGAACATATTTCAAGAAAAAATGCAATCAACTGTGTCAAAACCTACTTCGAGTGTTAATGGCGAACAGCACTAGATGTTAGCCTTTGTTCTTCAGTTTAGCTAAGAAGGAATTCAGAGTTAAGACTCAAATTCTAGCAAAAGATTATTTAGAAAGTCGCAGAGGTAAAAGAAGTGAGCCAGCTGGGTTGTGTGGACTCAGGAAACAAGTTACAAAGCCAAAAGAAGGGCCCTTGGAGCGTAAAAGAAAGAGAGCAACGGTACATGCCTTGAAGGGAAAGAAAGGGAAGGAAAAGTGCTGCGTGCTCCGGAGAGAGTGCCCTTAAGGAAAGAAGGGGGTAGGGAAAGGCATGGGCACGCTAGTGAGAGAAAGCGAGTGTGCCCACTGGTCTTTCCTCTTAAGTTTCCTTTAAATCATTTTCCCAACTGGTTCAATATCTGATTCATTTAGTTCCAAATACATTTGACTCTTCTGGGAAAAGGATATGTGGGCATCAATGATTTCAAGAAAATCTTATCCTATCAGGTGAATTGGGGCAGATTTCATTAGGAAAATATACATGCATTGCCCCATAACATCCTCTAGTTGAAACGGAACAGCTTGTGATTTAAAAATAGACATTGGCTGATTAGCTATCCCTACCATTTGTGCAGAAGCCTTACTTTGAGGGAGAAGGCAACTTAAGATAGCCCCAATATCTACAAGGGCCTTAGTAATTTCCTCTTTTATGGTGATTTCAATTTTTCCTAAACTATCAGTAAGGAGAAAGAGACACCCTCTTATAGTCCTCAGAGCAATGCTATGCTTGCTTCTGTTTCTTTTCTCTTTCTAAACCCCATTTCCATTTTCTATAACCCCCCTTAAGGTGCCATGGCTTTCTGCATTAAAAACCGACTCCTCTACAGGAGTTTCCCAGCAGACACTGTTTAATAATTCTGTTGTTTTGTTCACAGAAACCAGTAGGTATATTAATTGAAATAGGTAAGAATAGCTAGGATCATATGTTCAAACAGTTAAATTTCTTTGTGAACCCATCAGGGTTCTGGAGAAAGCTGAGAAAATCTTTAGATTCCTTAATTTTGCACTAGTCCAAGAAATGTATACAATGCTGCTTCCCCTTCTACCTGAAACCAGCTTTTCTCTAAAGGAAGCTACCAGAATTTTTTTTTCTAGTCTATTCTGGTCTGGTTTTCCATTCTGAGTGTCCTCTAGGTCACTAAGGAGCTGCAATGGAGGAGGCGAGAAGAGAAAGAGAAGAAGGAGTAAAAGAGAGTTGGTCTGGACAATGAAGTAACGGGCATAGCAGAGAGGTTGGAGAAGGGGAGAAGGAGGACTGCTGGCACTGGAGCCTTCCTTATTCAGGGACAGGCACTAAACGTTCTTGTTAACTTCCTGTAGAAAGATAATTCATCTGTGCTCCCCCTAGAAGTTTTTAATTTCCAATCAATGTAAGCTTCCCATTCGGTTGAATTTTAGAGCCAGTTTTTTCTAATTTTGCATTCAGAAAATTAATGTTGGTGTCAAAGAGCTCCATGTGACCATCTTAAGATGATATCACTTCTAGTTAAACCTTTCCATTTCTGTAAATACTTGTAAGTTAAGGCTTTTTATTTATTGCATACCTGCAGGAGCATTAATGGGGGGCTGGGGTCTGAGATGTTTTGGCCCTGGAGGCACAACTTCCATGTTAACTTCAGTTTTATTCTGAGGTCTGCAGAGCCTGAACAAATTTCTGGGGATATTGTGTAGTGGGTTGAAGCGTGCTGCTTATGGGTTGAATTCCAAGGGGCTGTCACACCCCAAATCATCTTAAACCTCTTACGTGTCTCAGTTTCTCTCCCCAGATGTCTAATACAACCATGGGTACTCTAGGTAACCAACCTTTATGTGTTCATCCCTGGATGAGTAATTATTTAATTACAGTTATGTTGGAATTCCCTATGGAGCTCAGGCTTGACATGAGGAGTATCTTCTGACACCTCCACAGAAATTCTTAGTCACCTAAGAATACCTGAAACTGGAGCTGGAGTGAGGAAATGCCTTTTATTTTGAAATCCAAATGAATTGGGGCTCTCATTTATGCAGTAAAATGTTTGTTCAGACTCTCAGAAAGCAATTTCAACTGAGCAGCCAAAGTTAAAAAACAAACCATCCATTTTTTCCCCTGTTTTGAGTTATCTCAACTCTTACTCATAACCTCAACCCTTAACCTTTAGTTCCACCTTGAGGATTTTAAAAAAAACAGCTCAAGTCAAGGCCTCTTACCTTAAAGTAGGAAGTTCTGGAATTCCAAGAAAAATTCACACAAGTTTATCCAATGCAAAGTGAGAAGCTGATAGGTTACAATGAACCCCTTCTGGTGCCTAGCAAGCGTCATGTCTGCAAGGTGGTCCTGGGTGGGCTTCTCTGGAATCCTGTCACACGAAGCTAAGTAACTTTCAACCGAGAAGGGCAGTAAGACAATGCAAGTCATGGCGCCAGAATGCGAACCGTGAACCATACCAGATGCTAGGCTTCAGTCTTACAATGTGACTGAGAAAGAGTTCAGATCCAAGACTCAAATACAAGTGAAAAGTCATTTAGAAAGTCACAGAGATAGAAGAAGTGAGTCATAGAAGAAGAGAGCTAACTGGGTTGTGTGGACTCAGGAAACAAATTATGATGGAGGACTCAAATGCTGGAAAAATTTTAGTTTCGGGTAATAGCTAATAAGCTTAGTAATCAATGTACACAAAAAGCTATTGTTTCAGGAACTGAAGGTATGACCTACTTTGACTCCAGGAGACCATAATCAGTTCCACCTTTGTGTCTCAGGGGACTGCAAATGATTCAAGATGGAATCTGAGCCGTTGTACTCCAGGGTGAGATGACCACCGCCCAGGACACAGCTAAAGCCCACCGCCCAGGGCGAGAATGCTACAGGTTGTTTTAATCCAATTAACTTTTCCCTGAATTCTAAACTCCTTATCTACACTTTGTCCTCCTTATAAAAAGGGCCATTTTAAAATAGAATTTGAGATGGTCTGTTAGGATACAAACCCGCTGTCTTCTCAGATCTCCGGCCATCTGAATAAAGTGCCCACAAAGATTGAACCCGTCTCTGCTTGTTGGGCCTGGTAGGTGACAGGCAAGATGAATGCTGGCTTTTCCAGTGTCAGTTACAGAGGCCAAAGAAGGGCTCTTGGAGCTTTGGAGAAAGGAAGCAATGGTATGCACTTTGAGGGAAGAAAGAGGGAAGGAAAGGCACAAATGTGTTAGAGAGAGAGA